>LGRN01000309.1:0-32793 GCA_001883825.1 Emergomyces pasteurianus Ep9510
TAAAATTTAAGATGATATTTCTTTGTAATATAAATTAATTAAAATAGATGAATTAAAAAGATTTTATTCCATAAATTTTTTTATTATTGATAAAGCAATATTTAAATCTACTTGTAGTGCCTAGGAACCTCGGGCGCAGGCACCTAACCACTCGACCAAAAAGATCACACAACAGTAATAGCCACCACTATTACTAGCGCCCGAACCCTAAATATAGTTTTCCCCCCCGGGGAATACCGCTGTGGCATGACAATTCGCCCCTCATTGATTAGGGCGCGTCCTCGGGCCCTCGCGGCGCTGCCAGACGGCCTAGAGTGCCGGCTTAGCCGGGCTTGAAGCTTAAGCGTGATGCCCAGGGCTTAATAAGGTCCCCCACTGCCGGAACAGTGAACTCGGAAGTCAGGCTTAACTAATATAGGTTAGACCCCCAAGACTCTCCACTTAATAAGTGGCCTGGCCGCCTTGTCAGCTACTATTAAGAGTGGCCCACACCAGGTGTGATTAACCAATAGAAATATATTCTATAACATAGAATTCGACACTGCCATCTTCAGACTCGACAATTGTCATGCCACAGCGGTATTCCCCGGGGGGTATAGCTATATATAGGGTTCAGGCTCTAGTAATAGTGGTGGCTATTACACTGTACGTAGTGCCTAGGAACCTCGGGCGCAGGCACCTAACCACTCGACCAAAAGATCACACAACAGTAATAGCCACCACTATTACTAGCGCCCGAACCCTATATATAGCTATCCGCCGGGGAGTACCGCTGTGGCATGACATCAAAATGAATCTCAATGATATCATGAAGAAAGTCTGTCTTGCAGTGGCAGACCTCAGAAAGCTTCAATATCGGACAGGCGTTATATTGTTATTCTTATAAAACGAAATCCTTTCATTACTTATCAAGAAATTCTACTTAAAACTGGTTTTGATCTCTCTCAACGAATCTTGTTACAAATTATCAAAAACTCTGGCTATGAACACTGGCGAGCTATGAAAAGACCTCAATTGACACTAGAAGTGGCAAGAAAATGATATGAATGAGCGTTGGACGCACAAGGACTGGAGCTATACTGAATGAGCAAAGATTATATTCAGTGACAAATGTTCTGTGGAATTAGGAAAAGGAAAGGCAAATAAATGAGTGTTTCGACACAACTAAATGACAGATAAATGGAAGAAAGAATACATACAGCCACGTATGAAACCTAAGAGAGTCTTGATAATGATATGAGCCGCGATTTGAGGGAATGATCATTCAGATATTAATCTTCTTCAACACAATGAGAGCTCTCAACAGTGGAACTACTCTGCACGGTTCTATCTTAAAGAATAATCTGCTCGCTATCTGAGAATCAGGCATGAAATTCATGCAGAATAACACTTCTATTCATACAGCTCGTATAATTAATGCATGATTGAACAATCATAGAATTTGTCAAATGAAATGACCGTCATACTCTTCTGATATGAACCTGATAAAACATGCATGGGCAAAGCTTAAAGAAAGAATATATAAACTGAATCCAATGATTATAGAGGAACAGAAGAAGATCTCAGAGAACATTTTCAGGAGCTTATTGAACGAGCGTGGAAGGACTTAGGACAGGATTACTTTAATGGGTTGATTAAATCAATGGATACCAGGGTTAATACCCTTATAGCTGCCAAGGGGTGGTATACACGGTATTAATCTGATTTTTAATATAGATTCCAATAATGCATGATCTCTAGATTAATTTTATTAATTTTCATGCAATTTGAATGATGTGCTGTTGATAAAATCAATAAATAGTATTCATGGTATTTTAATGGTTGAGGGGTTCAGCGGCTAACTGCCGGATACTTTTGTCCTAGAACTGTACTTTTGAAGTTTTGATCAACTTACATAAAAAATTTTTGCCACTTTTTATTAACTAGAGTTAGTAAAAGTAGGCTGGCCGTGTAACCGTGGAACTATGACAGGCTAGTATAGATAGTTCTGGATACAATATATGTCGGCTACTGGGGCAAATGAGCTCCACCAGTAGGGGTTGGAATCACACAGGAGAGCTAGACTCGGCTTAGATTGCCACCTTTCGTGAGCAAGGAGTCAGAACGTACTCCGTACAGCCCCTATGAAGTAAATATTTAGTACATAATAGTTGATTGCTTCTGCTGCTTCTCTATGTTCACTGATCTAACGCGCACGCCCATGGCAGTTCTACATATAGAACGCATACATATATATATATATATAGACCCGCAACAAAGATGAGTCTATGAGCAACTCTGATAAAAAATTCCGTTAGTAATGCTATCCATGCTAGCCTTAGAACGTGACATTAGCTTTCTCTTCAATCAACCAACCATACGGAGTATTCATCATCCCCTTAGAAATTCTCACTATACATGACTAACAGGAAAAAACTAATCGGATATATGAAAGGTATAACCCGCTATGAAGGTAGGTAGTACTCTCTAGACATCAAACCTGACATCCTTCGCCTCAGTAACCCTCTTGATGTCCTTGATAAGATCAGCTGCGCTGGTGAAAAAGCCCACCCCGCACAAATCTTTGATACCGCCAAAATACAATCCAGCAAAGTTCCCACTTGAATCCAGCACAAACGACCCGGAATCACTCCGTGTTCCAAATTCAGCGTTGAGTCTTCTGTTGGTAAAGATAGTTAGGCTTTGAATTCAACTTCTTCAAACCAAGCCCCGGTTTCATCCTGCACCCAGGAATGCAAGTTCGTGCTATCAATCCCCCCAAGTCTTCCAGCAGTAAACCCAGTCGAGCGTCCGATTTTAAAAGCTGGCATGTCCGGTTTAACGGAGGTAACTCCTGGCACATTTTCAGCCATGGCCAGGAAGGATATTACATACTTCGGGGGAAGATCGCCGCCTGCTTCGGGGAGCTATATGGTTCACTTGTGTTAACCATTAGACATTCAACATCCCCATTCAAAACACCTCTCATTAAATTTATCCTTTTAAAAATGGGATATTGTAGGGTAGAAGAGGACGGGGGAGGTCTAGCCCTATTGTTAGTAATTCTTGATTCATCGACCTCAATTAACGCCCAGTCAACCGCCCTAGAATTGCTCTGTCGATCACCAGACGCTGCATATACCTTCCCAAGGCGCTCCTCATCTTGGCCAAAAAGAGTTCTAATTTTTTTTAATTATTTGAAGTCCGGCATCAATATACCGCTTCACCATAAATTTCGCTTTTTCTCCCGGGGTGACAAGGTCGTTTGGGTCATTCAGTCGCCGCTCAATCTCTTGAAACGTACTGTCTCGCCTGGCATTTATGCTCTTTCTCCATTCTCTTTCCGTCTCTTCCGCATCCCCCAGACTCGGTGAATCCATCTCTGTCATTCGTCTTATCATCAATGGCAATCCCCTCACGCTGCCAAGTCCCCAACGACGGGTGGCCGCAGCCGTCGGGAGCAACAGAATGGAAACACGCAAGTCCAAAAGTGTGCCAATCTCCCTTTAGATTTTGGAGTTTGACGAAGCCCCCAAATGTGGACGCGTGATTACGCGAACCCCTTGGTCCAATGCTGCGACCCATTGACATCCCCTTCGTGAACGCGTCGTCCGTAAGAGGGATTCTATCATCCTCATTGGCGTTGCCGAATACTTTTTCCCCTCGAAGTATCTCAACAGCAACATATCTGAGGTCATAAGAATCCAATAACTGCACAAACTCCTCACGAATGCTTACCCAGTCACGCGTAGAAGCCTTTAACACGGTCAAGACGACAACTAGTGGCTTGGGGCGGGACGGTTTACCTCGCCGAAATAATGATAGGGTAAGCCAGTCTCTCCCTCGTAACTTCAAAATCATCTGACGTTCCACGTCGTTGTTCCATATCGGCACGACAGCTTCTGAGGATTCAACAGGGTAACACTGCGTGCTTTCACAAGCTCTCTCATCACGCAATTCAATAGTTATCTCTGGCTTGTTGACACTGAGGTAGTATCTTCTGAGCGCTCCCAAGACAGGGATCCATTCCTGTTCAGTCTCCTTTGCGGTTGCTCTTATAAGCGTTGTGATATTTGGTGGCGACGTCGTTTCCGTAGAATTTTCGGTTAGATAGTAGATGAAATGAGAGGATTGTAGATCGATCTGGTACTCTGCCAGGATTTCCAATACTCGGGCCTTCAAAATTGTATCCCATTCTTGCCTTAGTGGGGAAGAGGGCGGTACTGGCTCCCACTTGGTTCCTAGCTGAGCGAGTGAGGGGACACCAGCGCAAAACTCTGGGTCCGTACGGTGATAGAATCATCGGAGCCTTCTGAAGACCCTTGAGTTCTTCGAGATCGTTTTCCCGACAATAGGCTGGATCTGGCTGGCCGACTGATGATTCAGGGCTCGCATAAGCTTCCTCCCAAAAGTCATCCCAGGGAGTGGGGCGTTCCGCCATTAGGATTGGGGATCTATCTCAGCGAAAAAAAACCTTGAAAAGTCGAGATAAAATAATATGCGAACTGCTGTGGGTCCTCTGGGCCGATTAGTTAAGGGTCAATATAAATACATGCGGAAATGCGCTCTTTGATTTTGATCAAAGAAGAAAGGTATAACTTAAAGACGGTACAAATACTATGGTACACACTAGAGGTGAGATTAAACGATAAGAGATCTATTATAATGACCGTCAAAGCCGGTGTGTATCAACCGAGGGACCCTTAGTCGCTAAGGGCGTCCTTTTGGGACAAGTGGTTACATCTCGCAACGGCGTTTTGGAGAAACCTCCGTGGCAAAGCAATGAAACCAGATGATGGAACGGACTTTGACATATGGGCGGAAGGAAAAGACCAAAAAGTCATCTGCTGGATGTAGCTGCAGCCATGTGTTCTGTCATACGCATAGTTTAATTAAAGCTTGTGGGGTGAAGTGAGCTTTATCATTAACTGACTTCGAATTCCTGGTGGTTAGCTAGCTGGAGGATAAAGGTTAACCAAACACCTTCAGGATCCTGAGAGCTGGAGGCTTATTTGACACGCTAGCCCAAACCGGGGCAGCGTTAACTGGCAGATGCCACCCAGCAGCATTCGGCAGACACCAAATCATCGAAGTAAACAAACTAAAACAACTCAGACGCTAATTATTGCTTGAAAAGAGACAAAACAGCTGTGAGCTGTGGCAAATATCCCCAGCTGGCGAGGTATTCGTCGGCCATCCCGGCAATACTACCCACCTTCGAGTATATCCAACAGGAACCCGCTCTCTGTCATAACTTCTAAATTCGGCCAGCTGATCGCCTTCGTTTTGCTCCAGGTCGCCGTTTTATATTGCGCGTGCATCCCCGGTGTTTTGATCTCAGGCCCTTGCTTGGGTCAATGAAGGAGCCGGAAGGTGGGGGATTGAGGCGGAGGACAAATGGACGCGAATAGAACTTCCTTTTGAGATACAGTTTCCCGTCGCAGTGGCCTTGGCCGTGCAGTGAGTTGTTTCAGAATGTCATGCACCAAGAACACAACAGAGAGATGACATATCTCAGCTAAGGGACCCGGACCCTGCTGTACAGTATATTAGTATGAAATGGCTTGCAGTTGGTTGTGAAAACAGTAGGACTACTAGTAATCAGCCCTCGATACCAACAAGGTAGAAGATCAAAAAGGGGTTGCGAAAGAAAAACTAAAATCGGCTTGTCATAAAATAAATAAAAATCGGCTGTGTAGTAGAATCACCTGGAACACATCTGCATATTTACATCCTTATCATCAGCAGATAATGATTTGCGGGTTGTTATTACCAACCAGCGCATCTCCCCCACCATACAATACAGCGACAGCCCAGCGAACTGCTGACGTTTGCTGGCTGGCTTCTCCACCGCCTTTCTCCCCCACCAAACACAAACACAAACACACCTGGCGTCCATCAGGCTCTTCTTCAGTCTTCTCTCCTCTCTTATCCCACCATTTCTCCCTTATCCCTCAGTTTGACAATAACACCTGCCTAATCGCGGGCACAATTGCACTTCAACTCAACGAAGAGGCGCGTTTCACCTCATCAACCCCGCTTCCCCCACCCTCACCACACCACACAGTAAAAAGGGAGCCAAATCCACACAATGACCAACGAACGCGAGGATGACTTGGCCGCCAGCAAAACAGCCGGCTTCAAGGTTGGTGAGAAAAAGACTGTCGAGGAATATCAGCAGCTAGGTATGTGACGTATATACCTATGCAATATATACCATACATCTCCACAATTCCAAACCATAGCTTGTTTTGTTTGTTTTCCTCAAATGAAGGCGGGGAATGGTGATAATTATTTATTTATATTCAATTCTACCTTTGCTCTTGGCTTCCTACAGCTATTTTCTCCTCTTGAGACCCTTTTCCTATTGTATAATTCCTCATGCCTCTACTTTTGGGGCTTATTTACAATGGATGTGATCATGTTATATTGGTAGAGTTGCAAAAACCTTAAAATAAACAACCCCACCGCAAATACCAGGAGGAGACAGAACGATGCCCGTGCCAAAAGTACCGAAACACTAACAGCGTACCTTTCACTCCCCGTTCGATAAAATCACCAAACAGACGCAAACGACGAATCCCTCAACCGCTGGAAAGCCTCTCTAGGCCTGGGCACCGGCACCTCGATATCTGACCCCAACGATCCCCGCAAATGCATCATCAAGTCCCTCTCGCTCGAAGTCGAGGGTCGCGAAGACATCACCATCGATCTCTCCGGCCAGGGTTCCGTCGAAAAGCTCAAGGACAAACCCTTCACTATCAAAGAAGGTTGCCGCTTCCGTATCAAGGCCACGTTTATCGTACAGCATGAGGTCCTTAGTGGGTTGAAATATATTCAGGTTGTGAAGCGGAAGGGGGTGCGGATTAGCAAAGATGAGGAGATGCTAGTGAGATTTTTTTTTTTTTTTTTTTTTTTTTTCTCTTCTTTTGTTTTTCCTTTCCCATATACTTCAAATGCCGTTGTTGGGTCCGTATTCTTAGCTTGAATGCTTGCTGATATAGGTTCCTTCTGGTGTATCACAGGGGAGCTTCCCACCAAACACCACTGATAAACCGCTGTATGAAAAGAAATGTAAGTTTGGTATTGAATAATCGTCTTATCATCCCAGCCATTTTCTAAGGCTGAAGGGCTATTTCTGACTGCTTGTTTCTTTCCGGTTTTCCAGTCAATCCCGACGAGGCTCCGTCCGGGTTTGTTGCTAGGGGACATTATAACGCGCTCTCGAGATTTGTGGACGACGATGACACAACCCATCTCAAGTTCGAATGGTCTTTTGACATCGCCAAGGATTGGTAGATGTAACCCGGTGAACCGGATTGGTCGACCTGATATTTTGTTATGTTGCCCCTTGCCCACTCTTCCCATCTTTTTTATCTCCTTTCCTTTCCTTCTCTTTTATTTTCTTTCACGCTCAGAACGGAAATTCCGTTCGTGTTATTAGGACTTGTTATCTCGATTTTCTGGGTAACGCTAAAGAAGGATACCAGTTATATAAATACGCCCCGCTGACGATGAGAAAAATATAAATATAAATATGAAATAAAATAAAATAAAGAATATTTCTCGATTTTAGTTCCCGGCACCCATCAAAATGGATGCCCCATCCGAAGTGGGGATTTCGCTCTTGTTTTGCTGTCTGCGTTTTCGCTATTATTCACGCAGTAGGCCATTTCTCATTCAATATCAATGATAAACCAAAACGCCCAACTTATGCTTGAAAAACAGTAAGAGCAGTTTTTATTTTATGGAGAAGTATAAAACGGAAAGAAGAAAAGAGGAGAATAAAAAAAATGCAAATACACCTAAGGGGGGTATCATTATAGGAAATATTCAATTACAGGATTATGCCCATCCTTACTCTGCTGCTGCGCCTGCTGTTCTCCACGGTGTATATCGTTATTCTCGGGCGCTGCATCGAAAATATTAAAATATCGTTCACCGGTGTCGCTGACCTCAAGAACACTCGCCAGGTTCCCGCAGCGGTAGCAATAATTCGGCGCACTCCATACAGTACTTAACCGATCATCGTAGAGTATCTGATACCCTTCCTGACACAATTGGTGCGCACGGAGGATATGGTTCATATTGTTCACCTCGAGGAACTTCTTAACCACCTGCGCGCCAAAGGTATATCCCGCTCCCCGAGGCGAGAGGGAAAACTCATCCCGTTCCGTATCTGGGTCTGACCAGACCAGATCTGCCATGGGCCCCTCGTGCGGAATCTCGCGGAACCGGTCGATGATTTTGATCTGGTCGATGGAGTGGATGGACGGCGACAAGCCGCCATGTACGCAGAAGATCTGATCGTTGATGACGACGCTGAGGGTGAGGAAGTCGAACATGTCCGTAAAGTAGTGCCAGACGTTGGCGTTGCCATATTTGCGAGCGCATTCCGTGTAGAAACCGTAGGACTGAGTGACGCCGCGGGACTCGTGATTGCCGCGGATAAGGTGGACGCGGGCCGGGTAGCGGAGTTTGAGGCAGACGAGGAGGGAGATTGTTTCGACACTGAAGAGGCCGCGGTCGACGTAGTCCCCTGTAACAACAGACAATAACATATGTCAGCATTCCCAGAATAAAGAAAAAAAAATTTTGGCCCAAGCAGTAGCTCGGTTCAAGAACAAGTCTATACCGAGAAAGAGGTAATTTGTATTCGGGCAAAAGCCGCCGATTTTGAATATCTCAATCAGATCGTAGAATTGGCCGTGAATGTCTCCAACGACGGTGACGGGGGCTGCGATGTGGACGACATTGCTCTCTTTCATGAGCAGTTCTTTTGCTTTGGCGCATATTGCCTCAATGACGGAGTCTGCTAATAATTCCTTCCGGTAGAGTCGTTCAATGCACTCATCCAGATCGATGCTAGCTAAATGATTGAAAAACACTCATTCATTAGTTGCCGCAGTTGATTTTTATTTATTTATTTATTTTTTTGCCTTCCTCGCTATATGCGCAAGAACTTCCCTCTTATGATAAGGAGTTCTAGTTGATTAAAAACGTACATGGTAGTCCTGGCATTGCTGCTCCTCGAATTACGGAACGTAATAGAAAGATATAGGTCTTAGTTATCTTCCTTTTCAAGCGAAATAAAATAAATAAATAAATAAATAACGAGTGACTGTGGGGATTTGAAACAAGAGAAAGCAGACAAGATTTCAGGAGAATAGGAAGGAGGTCAGATAGCTGGGCGATTCAGCTTTCATGACGGTCCAGCAAATCGAAGAGCACAGCATCGGCGGAGCAATGAGGCAAAATCCGAACGGAGAATAATCTCTCGACATCCACTATGCCATATTGACAGCAAACTTAGCCAAAGATTAACAAGATGGAGGTCTGGCTAAAGAATAATCCGCAACCAGTGGTTGAGATAGTCCTATTGTCCAAAGCCTTGATGTACTCCGTCCTCCGTATGTAGTCGTCGGAATTTGAGGACGGAGAAGCTATATTTGTGGCTGGGCAGTGGGGGGCTGATGACTAATCAGCAGCCCCCTGTGGCTAGTTAAGTTACTATTGTCTGAATTTAGCAAATTCAAAATAGGCGGGACTCCTCAAATATCTCAGCATACAAGGTGGGTATATGCAGACTATATAGTGTGGTCCAGGACGACGATATGGCTATTCTGTAATTGTTATATCTGCGAAGTACTACTGTGCATAGTTATTGTTTTGAAACTTTGACAACCAGCTCCTCCAGTGGTATCCAGGGATGCCCGGCAAATTCCCGATAGAGGCTGCCAAGCCCCTATCATTCCCATTAGGGCAAATGCCGCCACAGTTGCTGGAACAAGGTTCCATTGCTGATCACGTGATATAC
This sequence comes from Emergomyces pasteurianus Ep9510, assembly GCA_001883825.1. Lineage (NCBI taxonomy): Eukaryota > Fungi > Ascomycota > Eurotiomycetes > Onygenales > Ajellomycetaceae > Emergomyces > Emergomyces pasteurianus. Next base: position 9,797 of record LGRN01000309.1, read on the forward strand.
CTCCCTGCTCCAACTTCCAACCATCTTCCCTCGGGCGTTCGACGTCGCTTCTTCAACATCTCATCAAACTTCATCCCCATTCAGTGAGGCTGGCTCTCTGTCTTATTTTTATCTTTCTATGTATTGTATATTTATTTGCTGTAATTTTCTTATTGGTTAATCCCTTGGCTTCCGGAACTACAAAATTCAAAAATTTCTTGTCTCGATGGGACCATGTCCAACTGCTCCGTCTTATAGTTGTTATCTTAGGAACTCTCCCAATTGCTGGTTGATTCGTTATTTTTGGATGTTTCCCGCTTGTTCCTTTTATTGCTACATTTTGTCAAACATTTATTGAATTGTTTTGTGTCGCTTCGGAGTTTATTGTCGTGCTGCAAGTGGTCCTCCGGCCACTTAGTTTGCAGGGTCCTTTTCTATCTTTGCTACTCTTGCAATGATAGACGATTCTAATTTGGACCTTGACTGTTTATTGCATCTATACCTCATGCTCTGAAAGCGGTCTAGGGCCCCTTTTGCTTCCAGATAAGCCAAAATGGCCTCATATGCCGTGCCCGGTGACACCATGCAACCTTTCCACCCACAGCCAGTTCCATCGCTCAATCACAAGCAACGAGGCCAAAAGCATTCTCGAAAAGGAAAAAATCGGCAGAATAACAACTTTACTAGTAACACCGATGGCCCACCCAAAAGCTCGCAACAACAATCATGTTTTAATTGTGGTTCCCTGGAGCATTGGGCCCAACAATGCCCCGAACCCCGCCGTGAATTTCCCGCGTAAGTGGAGGTGGCCCATATTCATAATGCCGTCATGGCTAACGGAGCTCTCTCCAGTGGTAGTACGAAGCCTGGTCGCCCGCCCAAAAGACAGAAAACCACGGGTTCTCACAACCCGTACTTTGCAGGCGAGCAGCATTACAACCACCCGCATAAACCCCCTCAAAGGGGATATACTCACCCACCCGTAGCGCACCCAGGATACCAACCCTTACCAATGGCAAATTCGCCATATGGCCCCCCAACACTCATATCTCACCCCCATTCAGCTGGTCCCTGGCCTCATGACGCCTCACCTCCACATTTTAATTCACCCCATTCGTACGGATTACCAACTCCCATGCGTGGTTACGGGCCGCAATTCCCAAGCCCATCTTCTCCTATGCCACCTCACCAAGGTTATTTCCCCCCTCAGTACTCACCTCAGTATGGAGAGCCCGAATATCATCGTAAATCCTTCGACCGTCATCAACAGAATCTACCACATGGCGGCAATAATCGTCAGTCAAGAAAAAAATGGCGTCGTTCAGATAATGTACCCACAATCTCACCCCCAATAGAGCCTTGGATGGAGGAATTGCAGTCCCTTGACATCCCAGACAGCAGTACAAGTCAAGGTGAAATTGGTGCGTTTAAGAATGAAACAACCATTCTCTTAATACATGATATCCGCTAAATGTTTATTACAGTCTGGAGGCCAGCTAACCAAGTTGCCCGCCCCCTTCCTTCAACTTTTGATGAACGTGACGATGTGGGCATGCTCCCGCCATTCGCATCGCTGCCTCCCGGCATGTCTGTTTCGAAATACATCCTGGACAAGGGACCCGAAGAGTTTGTAGCTAACATTAGGAACACTGAAGATTGGCCATTCATGATGTCAGACCCTATATTCCTAGAAATTTCAATAGATTGTGAACTTATACCCATCGAGGAGCTCATCGCCCGTCGCAAGCTGATATTTGAAACCCATCGTATCGAGCAGCCTCCTTCAGATGGGGCCGCCAAAGACGATACTACGGAAGCCAGCGATTATAAGGAAGCGATCCAATGCGACGAAGCTAGGGAGGAAGATGAATATCCAGAACGGGAAGTCTCTATTCCGAATTCCAATGAAGGCCACCAGGATGGCACCGTGAGAGGAAGACAATCCAGCGAGTGCTCTCCTTCTCCAGCTTGCACCCCAGAGGCAAGCTACAGGGATGATACTCCGTCTCCTTCGTCTCAACGAGCCGATAACACAGAGTCGTTCGAGGAAAACGTATTCCCAGGGGCGGGAGAATATCCAACCTCCCCAATGTCGACGACAGATTATGGTCATCACAACTCCCGGGATCCTCAAAACTCGAAGCAAATTCATTCGTAAGTTTTGGCTCATTTCTAACTCACCTGGTGCGTTGATTATTTTTGGCTTAATCATAACTTCTAATTGAAACTCTAGAATAAAACCTGGCAAAGGGCGTTCGAATGACAAGCGGCGGAATCAAAGAAGCCAGTGGGATCGAAGGCAGCAGATGGAAGGTCCAAACCGCAAAGCCGTTCAGCAAGAAGGCAGGCGTAATCCTCCATCTGACCGTCGAGGAGGTCGGGGCGGTCATCTTAATTCCCAGGATCGCCGAATGCCAAAGCAACCGCAATTTAAGGGGACACCTAAGCCAAAAGCCAAGAAAGGACTGAATAACCGTGGACACCCGCCAAACCATGGTAACTCCGTGGCCCGTAATCACAAGAACCGTGACAATAAATTTGGCCTAGACGGCAATGCTGACCGCGATCACACTAACAATCCGTATGAACATCAACGTTCCGAAGTCCATAGTAAAGTTGAACAAATCAAACTACAAAAACCGCATGGTGCCCATGACCAATTCGGTACTGAACAGAACAGCCGCAAGAGAAGCAGGCAGGAGGAGTCACTTACGAAGCCTGAGGAACCCCGACGCCAGGAAGATGACATTACTCCAAAAATAAAGCGACGGCAACCGCACGTCGCTGAGGCCTACAGGTACGGCATTCGTCAATAATAAACGTTGGTTTCACTTGTACTAATAACTCCTAGCCGTCGATGGTGAATACTATGCCACCCTAAAAAATTCTCTCTTCGTTGGCATTGTAATGCCTTTTTCTCACCTGATAACCCATACCCGTTCTCTCCAACGAAACATCATGCATTCTTTTCTATTCTCTCTTTCCCTTCTAAGGCCAATGGCCATTTCGATCTATTTTTAATATATACATATATATAACAAGTAGGATTGTTTTTGCATTCGGGACACTTCCTTCCATCCAAATTTCCTTTTGGATTTTATAGTTCAGCGTCCCTCGTATATATACTGGATACGACCCCTGAGAGCGGGGAAGGAATTTTTGTTCCAACGAATGTGCATATTTTCTTATTTGCGTAGCCACCAGCGGGAGCCTTCTGTATCAAAGATGGGATTGCGTGTGGTCACTATTAGAACGCTTATTTATCCCCACGGCTGTTGGTGGCATTGTTGCTTTCTTGTGGCTCAACATCTTTTTGTGCTCACTCCGAGTTTGGTACGGCTACATATTTTGCTCCTAAACAAGGTCACGTACATGCCCTACATCAAATCCAGGAAATATTCTATATCCTGAGCTGTTGCTGCTACTGCCACAGCCTAGTGCTTCGGATAAAGCCTTTTTACGTTTTGCAACAGGCTTCACGGAGTAAAGATAACGATAACAAAAGACGAACAAAGCAAGAAAGGATCAAGAGATTATTTCAAAATGCCATCTTTGTGTAAAACGAAAAACCCTCTTCTCTTTGGGGAATATAACCCAGGTACATCCCTGTTTCAGCTCGTACATTTCGTTCGAGACAAACTAGAGTCGTCCTGTTTCCGGGTATCTAAGCGGAGGTAACCCTCACAAGCACCGTGCTTTTCTTGCGTTGTTGTTTTTACCGCCACTACTCCTATGGAAGTTCTACGGATCGTTTGAGGACGAGAAAATATCCAACAGACCCAAGGGTGGCCAGACTGGGTACGGTCGCGGCCGTAGTACCACTTTACCCAGATGAATGCATCCCACCCCATGGTTTAATGGATGGAAACGAAGGTCTTAATGTATTGGACGCATGAATGGGCCAGTCAGAATATACCCCGAAGATAGAGATGTTATTTCCCGATTCCCGTGGATATACAATGGCACATCACCAACTCCTATCACTCTGTGAAATCAGCGGAAAATACTCTGCTATTACCTCTTCGTGATTCTCGCATTCTCGACGGGCTTCTATACTGGTAATGATATGGCTGATCTCACTGTGGAACATCCGTAGTCTGCAAGCGAAGAATCTGTGAGAGCAAGAAAACCTCTAGGGACTCCAGTGGGCCTAGATATTGCCATGTTATGTTTTTTTTTAAGTCTAGGTAAAGTTGAGGTGAAGGCAGCAGTACGCCATGCCAGGTATCCAGAGTCGAGGTTTGAGCGAGCGAGACGGAAGACACGACCAGTCAATGGAAGACTATAAGGAAAATGCATTCATTCCACATTTTGCTTGCCTTGCGGGTTACCACTTGTAGCGTTAATATGCTGGATAGATTATCTATCATGGTTGTGGGTTGCTGTTATATTTACCGTATCCCTGACAAAGGGACGAGCTTTCAGCGAGTTTGAAATAATAGTTGCTCTTGAAACATTTTCTAGGTACTCCGTAGGTTTGTCCTAGCCATGCTCAGTGAATGTCCCTCTCTCTTGTTTCAAAGCACCGTTGGAGGGCTACAGCCAACTGTGGATCCACCAACAAGAAAAAAAAAAAAAAACCGAAAGAAAAGAAAAGAAAAGGGCACAAACCATTTGATATGGCAAATAAAATTTAAAAAACGAGGGAAGGTAAGAAATAACATCTTAGGTCGTACTGGGAATCGAACCCAGGTCTCCAGAATCAGAATCTGGCGTGCTAACCGCTACACTATACAACCATGATTGGTGAGTTGGCGCCTCCAGATTAAACCTTATGAAAATTTTCAATGGCCTTTTTCTCTTTGGCAAACAATTAATATGGAAAACAAAAAAATTGGTTTCAAAATTACAAATAACTTAGAAATAAAAACGAAAATTTAAAAATTAGAAAGAAATGGTGGTTATGGTTTAGGTCGTACTGGGAATCGAACCCAGGTCTCCAGAATCAGAATCTGGCGTGCTAACCGCTACACTATACAACCGCGATGTGCTGGGTGGCTGGAGCGCAGAACTATATTTGAGCCTGGGGGTAATTTGCCTTCACAAGTTTCGCAAAGTTTCTTGCCAGCACACATAAGCTCTCGTTTTCGAATTACGGAGTAATGTATTCCATATTCGGCATGCCACAAAACGTGGGTATTGTTTTAGTTAAAAATTGTGCAAAAATGTGAGGTATAATGATGGCCGGGTTAACTAAGTTAACTAACTGTGATGCATTATAAGTTATACTCCGTACTCCGTACAGTGTTCAATAATAGATGGATAATTTTCTAACCATCACAGAGCACTGCCCACCACAGTGATGGAAAATGAAACAGACATTAAGTGTGGATATTTTAACGAGTAACCCGCTTCGTCTAAGTGACATGAAAAATAATACATCCAAGTAAAAGTTTCCACGTTTAATAAATAGATAAGAATCAAAAATCGCGGGGTCATCGCACCAGAGCGGCGTTTTCATTGTCTGGCTCTGTATCATCATCATCCTCTTCGTACGCATCCCGGGGTTCATCTTCTCCCTCTTCACTCTCCTCCTCCGACGCTTCATCGTCGTCACTCTCATACTCCGTACTTCCCTCTTCCCCACTCTCCTCCTCACTCTCCTCCCCACTCTCCTCCTCACTCTCCTCACTCTCCCCCTCAGCAAGCCAATCATCCAATGTCTTCTTCCCATTGCCCACCGCAGCCCCATTCTGCCGAAACCGCCCTGGCTCGGTACCATGTTCCTTGAGCGCATGATCGAGCCTCTCACCAGCTGTCAAATTCGCCTTCTCAATAATTCCAGCCCTGCTGACACCATCCTCGCGAAGTTTGGGATCGGGTTCCTGGCCAGCCTCTACCCAATCCGGAAGAGGTTCGTAACCATGCAAGCCATGGATACCAGCATCGGGTCCTATTACCAGTGTCGATGTTCCAAGGAGCAGGTCCTTGCGCGTTTCGGATGGGGAGGGTGTGAAGGGAACTGGTTTTGGGGCAAGGAGCAGGAGGCTGGCTAGCTGCGTAGAGCTTGGGATTGCGAGCAAGGATTTGTACATGCGGGCGCGATCACGGAGGTCATAGGATGTATCATAGCGGGCTAGGAGGAGGATGTACTGCCAGAGGACTGTTATGGGGTCGTCTTCATTTTGTTCTTCTCGGGATGGTGGGTCATGGTCATGGTTTTGATTATCATTATCATCCGCTGTAGCTTGAGAGTTTTCGGCAAGATGTAGGAGGTGGTGGAGATAGACCTTTGCACCAAGAAGGACAATTTGTTGCTTCGCCGCTTCGGACTCATCTGTAAACCCCTTTGCGAGAATCCGCAGGACATCTGGGGCAATGTTATTGCCCACATCGATGCCTGCAAACTCACCGACTAGCCATATTATGCTGGCCCTTGCATCGGGACTGGTAGTCGTATCTAGGTGCTTAGCTAGCATGACAACTGTCTTCTTATGTGATGCTGGATCCTGTTGGATGAGATGTCTAATGACGGTCAAGGCCTCTGAAACAAGATTATCGTCTATGCTGGATATTTGGCTCAGCAGAACTCGAAGGCACCGGTTTGACGTGGCCTTGTCACTTTGAGCACATCTACCGATTGCCCGTACACTTTCTCGAACGAGGTCAGGTTGGGATTCATTTGAAAAATGCTCCAGTTCACTAAGAATGATGCCTTTAAGGTGGAGTCCGCAGTGTGGGAAGATGAGAGTTAAGATCTCTAACTTTAACCTCCATATGTGGGGAAGATCGGACGAGCGTAGTAGGAAATGAGAAGTGTATTGCAAGAAGGGTTTCGGGTCGATAAGTGCAACGCATATTATGTTATACAGAGCAACGTGTTGAATATCCTGTGGGCCTCGTAGCAAGGCAACTAATGGCCCAACAGCAGTTTCTAGGTACGCTGGTGTTCCAACGTAGAGGAACAGGCGAACAACACTTACGATGACGGCAGCGTTCCGACTTTGGAGTAAAGGTTTGCATGCCTTTAACAGGAGATCGAGATCTGGGTCAAGTACCTGAACCTCCTCACCCAGCACCTCAGCTTGCGCAGGCTCTTCGTCTTCGTCATCATAAAAGCCCTTGGGATTCGCAACCGGTATTCTTTCTGTCCTCCTGGGAAAGCATTTCCTCGCATATGTCGCCATCAATCGCAGGGTCGCTAGTTGTCCCCATTCGTCCATATCCACCAGTTTCCTAACTAAGCTGTGATAATGCTTGTGTATCAAATCGATCCTGTCGGGACACACCTCGAGAAAGGTCGACACCGCAGGTCCGACGACGAAATACTGGCTGTCACCCAAGAGTGTAGAGAGATATTCCAAAAGCTGAGGTAAGGTTGATGGATCTAACCTATAGCATTTTGGAATGGCTAGAGCAGCAGCTTTGCGCACTTGGGGGCTCATATCTCCACAGCCACGCTTAATGGCCAGGGAAACGATCTGGTTAATCACCGGAACCCTGATTCCCGACATTGTCCGCAAAGCCATAGCCCGCACTTGAGGGTTCTGGTCCGTTAGAGATTTTTGAATGGCGTTGATCGAGAGGAGTGCAAGATCTGGTTCGGACTCGGCATGATGAAGTAGGTATATATAGACTAGTTTCTTGACTTCGATGTTTGGGTTCGCAACATTTTTCACAACCGACGAGAAGAAAGGCAAACATGGCTCAGACCTATACATTAACTGGAAGCGCTGTCAGTTCTTTCTCTCCGTCGTATTAAAATGCATTGATCATACCGTTATGACCTTCCGGAGCCCGTCCAGTATATCCCTATCACTCCTGCTGTCCAAGAGCCTCTTGATCTGCGAGAAAGAGGCATGGCGGTATGGGGAGTTCGATTTGAAAGCGCCCCTTGAATTGCTGGCGCTTTGAGCCGCTTCTATAGTGAGTTCCCGAGCTGTAGACACCATATAAATATAGGCAGATGCTCCGCGAAACAAGGGAAAAATTACCTGTTTCCAGCATGGATGAGATGCGCGAAATAGACTCCATTTTTTACTATCTCCAGCAGCTGCCCGCACCCGCAGCTAATACCGTTGCAGTTGAGCTGCTCATGGAATGGAAATTGTAGGTCACAATTTAGCGGAGCGCGGGGTGAGTTGTGTGTCTCTGGGGTGGTTGACCAAGATGACGCCGTGGTGGTTGAGGCTGCCGAGTGATCTGGTTCAGGGATTAGCAAGCTTTGGTGGCGGGTTGTCCTCACTAAAACAACACCAACCACATGGCACCAGCCAACCTAAAGATTTCGCCCGCATAGGTACTCTCCTTGCCATTCATCTCTACAATAAAATATCGGGGGGGGTGAAAACTATTACTATGAAATTTGTGGTGCCACCCGGACGTTCGTCTTGCAGAAAGGGGAAAGCCTACTTCTAGGCCTTCTGAAATACCCCTCGATATGGCGTTTGATCGTAATCCAAGCATCCAATCTTTCAATTTCGGAGCGGACGTTGTGGAATATTTACTGCGTGGGGATGCCCCTATAACCATGCTAATTGTATGTTCTACAAGAGATGTATTTCTACAGCAAATTTGCGCTTCAAGTTCAATTGCGCCAACTGAACCTGGAAATGAACATCCAGAAGATGCCGAGGAATGCAACTTGAACCGCCGGTTTCACAATACTATCGGCCTGATTGCCCAGTCTAAAAGGATTACGTTAGCATTTTGCCCGAGTCTTCAGCATTTTTGTTCTTATATATCTGCTTTCCGCCGGCGCCGGCTGATGCCGCTGAAGCAAGAAGATGGTGATCTCCAGCGCGAAGGCGGGCCATTGTTGGCTGTCCTGGGTCTCGTTGCTCTTCATTACGACACCCGAGAGTTTTCTGCCCAGGGAATTGCGAAAACCCTTGCTCTCACCGTTGAGATTGCTGCTAGAGAGAGGGTTAATCTGGCCTTATGGGAATGCCTTGTTGTTGGTCGTGAATATGCCAGTGGCGGCAGCCTGTGGGAGGCTGATGTGCCTTTGTTAAGTGGACAGGCACGGGGATCGATGGGAGGAGATAACTCTCATGCAGGGCGGACGGTGAAATTAAAAAAGGTTGCAAAAAGGTGGTTTTACTTTGTGTGATCGAAAAAAGAATTTACAGCAGACGAAAAAAAGTGGAAAGAAATGAACGCCTGTGCTATATTGCTACCCTGAGTTCCCTCCTGTTTATGCAAAAGCCCCAAATCAGAACCGCAAAGGCAAACACCAAATCAGTTATAAGGGTATCCTGGAATAAAAAGAGAAGAAAAAAGTTCGCGTAATCGACCGACCAACTCCCAGATCCGAATCCCATCTTATGTCCGCCGGTAACAATCCTTAAAGACATTTTTCCACTTCAGTGATATAAAGTTTGATATGGGACTCCAGCTTCAAATATTCGTCATGGGCGCTGTGGACTTCGTTCTCAATATTTTCCTTGAGGTCGACCATCTGTAGCCAAAGTCAGTTGGGTCATATTCCACAATACTATGACTGAAATGCTTGCTGGCATCTGGCATGTCTGGTACGTTACCTTTTTCTCTGTCTGTTCGATCCGAATCCTCCGTCGTTCCATATCGCGTTGCTTCTCTGCACGTTCCTCGCGGAGCTGCTTCTGTATTTCCCTCAACTCCTCCATCCGTGCTTGTGCTAACTCTTGCTTTTCTCGGCTGCTTTTCCTTAGTGCCTCCGTCCGTTCGTGCCATCGAGATAGTTGTCGTTGTAGAAGCTTCTCCGTTTGAGCCACTTCTCGGACAGTATTTCCCCGCTCTGTGAGCGCATCCCTGTTCCGAATGGCACGAGCATCTTCTTCTTCCTCTTTTTGCAGCTCTAGGGCGATGTCCTCCAACACTTTTACACAACTTTGAACATCATTGGTGACAACATTAAACGTGTCCATTGATGTTTGTAATGCACGCATCCTTCTTTCCATATTATCAATCTGAAGTTTGTCCCTCATTAGGCTGTCTGACAGGTCGGTTAGAGATGCCTGAAGTGTCGCTGGGCTCTGTAATACGTATGGTCGTAGTTTCTCGCTCTCCTGCCGGCTCTTCAAAACCTTCTCGGTCATTTCCTCAAGATAGGTTTGTTTCCGGGCCTTCTCTACCTTGACTCGCTCAAGGGACTCTGCGACTCGTTCTTGACTCCGCCTCAATTCCAATAATCGGACTTTTAATTCATCATTCCTCTTAATCTTTTCATTCACAGGGCCTTCCATTGCCTTTTGCTGCCTGCTCATCTCCGCTAGCCGCTGTTGCATTTCCTGGTTTTCTGCATATAGGGCCTCGATGCGTGCTTTGGTTGTTTCGGATTTACTAAAATGCTTATCAATCACAGCCGTTTGCGTCTCGCGAAACCGGACAAAGTTGATAAGGTACGAGAATATCTTTACAAGGCGATCATGTGTAGGTTTTGTAAGATCCGTAAAGGCAAAGTCGTTGACACCACACTATGTACACCATTAGCTGCAATTACGCATGATATATTCGTATAGAGAGAAAGGCAAAGAATTAAAATATATATCCTACGCACCTCAACCATCAGCTTGCGCAGGGACATAAAGAAACCCATCAGATTGCGGGTGTCTGGCGGGATGAGGTCGACATGGTCTGGGCATATATCTTCCGCAGCTGCGCGCATAGCAGGCTCCACAGTTTCTCGAGTTGCGTTCATTAATAGCTCTGCGAACGATTCAAAGACTAATTGGATCTGTTGAGGATTTGGCTTGACTAGGTCAGCGACGGAGAACGGAACACCGATGTCGTTTATGCATCCTGCGATTTCCCTGTCCGGCTACAAATCGTAAACATTAGTAAAACTGAACTGTAGTTATAAATAAGTAGTCCGCTCACCAGCCGCATCAGCGCATCGCTATCGTCTTCCTTCTTCTTGCTTCGGCCACCCGATTGTTGATGCGCGCCATGGCCATGGAACTGCTGGCTCATTCGCGAATTGAACGCCATATTGTAAATATATATAACGAGAAGCGCATCGGGCAGCTAATCCCAGTGGTGCTAAAGTGACAAGTACTATATTTATTTTACCTTCAAGAATGAAAGTGGCATTTGTAATGATTTGGACGGATGGAATTTGTTTTTGTTTACTGGCGGTTATGACCGCATGCGTCCAAAAGCGGCTTAGTGCTATGCAGCAAGATAGTTGCAAACAATGCAAACAAAAGACACAGAGCAAACATATGAGAGTAGGTTTTCTTCATTCCGCAGTTGTTGGCAAGACCTTCACAGCTTCAAATATTGTTCTCGTTCGGGGGTCTTACTGGCATTTAATTTGAGTCACAGTGCAAATTGGTGTTTGAAGATTTGCCGCTGCTTTTTCTCAAAAGGCCTCGGATAAATCATATTCAAATTATTGAATCCCTGACTCACTTGCTCATCTGGCGCGTCACCAACTCCCCCACTTATAGCTTCCTCACACCCTTTCTTGGTACAGTAAACGGTTCGCAGTGGTGTTTGGCCTTTAAACTGTGCGCTGAAACCTCATCCAAGCCATTTGAGGCAATTGCTATCTGTCGGTGGGCGGAGCGTCTTCGCCTCCAATGGCAACAACAATGTCTTCAGCAGACAGTTCAAAACCCTTCGAGTATGTACTGCACACCCACGGAGGGCATGTTATTGTGTTAATAATGATCGCTGATATTTTACTCACCCAGCATCGTTACCACCTACAATGACCTCCTCCGTTCCGATCCAGACCTCACAATGCCAATCGCGGCAATCGAAGCATTGGTTCTCCTCTTGACTCACTCGCCCTCCTCTACAATATCTGAAACCCTGGACCTACTAGAAACACACACAACACACTTAAAGCGTTCGATAGCGAACCCAATAGCTCTTTCAGCAGGCACCGACCTTTTCCAACGGTATCTGATCACAACTTTGCAAAGACCGGGCCAGCTAGGTCCGGCGGGGGATTTCAATGCAATCAGAGCGCATCTCCTGGCCAATGGCCGCTTATTCATCAAGCGCGCAAAGGAAAGCAGGGATAGAATAGCTGCGTTTGGAAGAGGGTTTGTGCGCGATGGAAGCACTGTGTTGACGAATGGTGGTTCTCGGGTTGTTAGTGCGTTGTTACGGAAAGCTGCGGAGGAGCAAAGAGAAACGGGAACACCTGCGGCGAGATTCCGCGTTATTTATGTGGTACCGAACAGTCACAACATGGATGGTAATGACAATGGCAATTCGTCCCGGTCAGACTTGGAAGGCATGGATACAGTCACGGCACTTAGATCTAAGGGCGTTCCGGTAGCTACGATCCCTGAGTCCGCGGTAGCATATGCACTTGGAATGGTGGATATGGTTATAGTGGGTGCTGAGGGTGTGGTGGAGAATGGCGGCATCATATCGCGACTGGGAACATATCAAATTGGCCTTCTAGCTAAAGCTGAAGGAAAGCCATTCTACGTCGTCGCTGAGAGCCACAAGTTTGTCAGACTATATCCTCTGAGCCAATATGACCTCCCGATAAACCAGCAGGTGATCGATTTCAAGACAGATCAAAACTGCGAGCCTGCCGGTAAAACCACAAACGGCCGAACAGAAAGCCAACTACCAGAACATTCAACGAAAGAACAAACAATTCAATTCAAAGCGGTACTTAGTGGGGAAACGCTTGCGCCTCTTGAGAACAGAAGGCCAATAAAACGGGATGCTGTTGATTTCACACCTCCTCACCTCATCTCAGCTCTCATCACGGAAGGTGGTGTGCTTACTCCCAGTGCCGTCAGTGAGGAGTTGATCAAGATATGGTTTTGAACAACCGGTATCTCAGACTTCTATCTTTAATCTTCATTCTTACCCCTGTTGTTGAGCAACGTAATGATATATGCCTAAATATAATATCTTCAATCAAAAAGGATGTAACAAACCGTTAGCAGCTCTTCTGTCGAGCTTTTTCACAAGATACAAGGACCACTTTGATTGATACCATGGCTTCTGGTGATAGTTTTGTACACTGATACCAACCACCTATGATTCAGCATCCAGAGCCCAAACCAGAAGATGCATGAATTCAAGATGGCGACTGAGAGGGAATAGTGACAAAATGCTAATAATATCTGGCCTGTCATACTTATTATGTTTGGTGCTGGTAGCATACCAGAATAAACCCAAGCTCCAAGCATTAAAATAAAAATAACAGTATATTACACAGAAATTAAAAAATATAAAAACAAAAATAGGACTTCGGACAAAGTCATCCTATCTCAGCAAATTCCCCAGCCATTCTTTAAAACCGGCATATTGACGTGTATCTATTAGGCCTAGAGTGTGTTCATTTTCTCGCCGCAACATTCACCCTTACCTCAATGCAAAAACTTTAAGTTCACCATCTCAGGACGTCGCTGGGGCTATATTTTCTGTCTAGAGAAAATGAACTGCATGGTGGATTCTCTCTTAGAGGAGTTATACATTTTGCGAAACACGTTGCTGGAAAAGCGGGCAGGTCGAACATGGTATGCTCTCTCTGCCTCTCTTCACGTTATTACGTGGAAGATGATCGCACAAGCGCATTCCCTTATTCATTCAATGGACCATTATTAGGGCGCCGGCCCTGACCGAACCTGACGAAGGTATAACGAATAACGGGACCTTTCTTGCCAGCGCCTAAGTGTGAAAAGGGGAACCTCGTAGTCATGCTCATTGCATAGTATCTGAGGGCGGAGAGCCTAATTCACCAGAGGCGTAAGCATCCGGGTCTCAAACAAAAGATAGAGGAGAAAAGATCCTCTGCCTTTTACTACAACACACGCGTTCACCTGCCAAACCAGATCTTAACTTTATTCCATGTAAATATTCGGCGCTTTCTTCGTCGTTCGTCCTCGAAAGCACTGGGAAAGAGTGTAGTTGTCATCCTATGAAGCCACCGGGGAAACAAATTTCCCCGTTGGTAAAGCAACATGTTCCTCCTGCTCCTCTTCTTCAGGGATAGCGGGGAGAACCTGGACTCCATTTCGGCTGTAAACGCGCTTGCGTCTGTCCCTGTGCTGTCTATATGCGTCATCCGCAGCGGGTAGAGTGAATAACTTGTCATCATTCTCCGACAGTGGATTCATGCCTGGAATCCTGTTTACGAAAATAATAAAAAGGCAGGACCATAGGATGGCGTTGGGGAAATATTCTAGAAGGGTTTGAGTGTGGCGGGAGATGTTTTGGACTTTCTGGATTAAGGTGCCGATGGAACACATGGTTTGCATGTTAAGCCCTGCTGGCGTGGATATATATATATAGGTATGGATAGAGATGTGTACATGATTTAATGAACTATACGAGCACGATATAAGATGGATATGAGAAAGAGAGTAGAACGGAAGGGGACGAAATGCATATAGTAGAATTAGATGAAAAACACTTACTGTTTGTTTCTGACGGCATTTTTTGAGTTTTGAAAATAGACTCTAGATAGCATGCTTGTGATATAAAAGGATAAAATCTGTGGTAATAACCACTACAGACGAGATTATCATGCCAGATCACGATGCGTGTACTCCGTGAACTCTGGGAAAGTTCACCATTGAAACTTGAGGCAAGATATAGCTAAAATTTTGTCCTGAAGTTAACCTCGTCCTGAAAGCTACTTCCTTGTGGTAAGTGTGCTGCAAAGCTCTTGAGGATCTGAACTTTGGGGCTACTTTATGTCATTTTTGGCATCTTCCCCCAGAATGGAAACTTGAAGCTTAAAAATATAGTTAAAAAGCTAAAAGGGAATCCGTTGCGGGAAGAAAACTCTATTTCAGCTCGGTCCGGATAAGGTTATTTAGCCGAGGCGTAGCGCCAGGTGTGGACAATTCCGCTTTCGCGAAGCGCCCCATGTAAACAGAAGGCTTGGTTAGATGCGAAATGCCCAGGCAGGTAGTGTAGAGGCTTGCTTGCGCGTGCATATTGGCCAACGTGGGCAGATCCGTTGATGGCTGCGGGTATGGTTTACACCTCTGTGATGACATCGCGATATGACAATAGTACTGTACATTTAGATACTAGTATGAATGAAACATGTATGTCAAAGATTCCTGCCCAATTAATTAAACACCAATAGTTATTGCTCTATATGAGCAGGAAGGTGTAAGGTTTTTCTGTCGCCAAAATCTGGTGTATCTGCGCCACGGGTATTAACTGGTTACAAAGTAGACCTCTACCTAAAAGAATTGGAAATTAAGAGCTGAGTATTGTAGGTAAAAGCAAACAGATATCATAAGAGAAGGGGCCAACACCATTGATCGCGAACTAAGAAACAGGTACATACATACACAACTGTATTATGACTGAAACTCCCCAAACTCCCCACCACCAGAATCATCATCACTGAAGCCTTGGACCACTTTATTCTCTTCGGTATTCAACCATGACTGTGGTCTTCGCCGTCGATCACTCCGTGCACTGGAAGGCGGGGGCGCAATCATCGGGAATGCCGTAGAGGAGAGGTCACCACCGTCACCATCATCATCCCTCTTCGGCGTCGGTCCTGGAGGTGGCGGGATGGAAAATAAGGCAGTTTGTTCCTCCCTAGCGGCCGTAGCAGGGCTCTGTAGCTGATCCGGCTGGCTTGGTTTCTTCCCACCGATATTAATACTAATCGTCTGTCCAGGCTTCAGACTATAATCCCTTGGTGGCTGCGATGGGCTTTCTAGAGTCGATTTCTGTTGTGTTTGGGTGCCTAGCCCTAGCCTTCCCTTTGCTGTTGCAGTTCCCCTTCCAGTGCCCGGCGAATGAGCCTGCTCCCCCTGCACAAATCCCAACACTTTTCTTGCCTCCTGTAGTGTAACGCCAAAGTCGAACGCTTCACTTCTATCTTCGAATCCAATGCCTAATATAGCTTTTCGACCATCATTCATAACTCGTATGGCGAAGAATCGCGAAGAATCGATCGCATGCTCAACGGCGCCTGGATCTGTGTAAGGGGCAGCTGCGAATAGGTTTCCTGTACTTGGGTCCTCCAGTACAATATCTACCTTGACCTTTTCTTGTAGACTAGCTACTGTTGTTGTCGGGTTTCCCGGTCGGTGTTGTAATTGTGTTTGCGCCCGAGGTTGTTGGGGTGGGGTGGTTGCTGTCTCAATGATACGCAGTCGAGCAGTGAAGATTTGGCGGGTCTTGTTGTTATTCTTCGGGTCTGGAACGGTCCAATCGGCGGCTGTGTAGCCCTTCATGGAGGTCAAAGGTGGTATCGCATAGACATGAACGGGATGGCAGATGAAAAGCACTCTTTGGATAGCGTCGCTTGGGAGCTCCTTTCCCGTTGCGGGATCGATTTGACCTGACATTATCGTAATTTTTATGCGGAAAGGTTACATGGACTTATTGAAAATGGCCTCATGGAGGGTTCAAATGGCACACTCCGAAAATTAAAAATATGTTGTTTGTGTCAAGAAGGATGTGTGGTTCTTATCTAGTATCAAGCTCACCATGCCAGATTTTTCGCGCAGAGGTCGAAACCCCGCTGCCTAGTAGAAAATACGAAAGGTGGTACGTACCGAGTATTGATACGTAATGATATGACGCGGGCGCCTGGGCATTCATCATGTCACCTGTTCCATTGACCAAATTACTAGTAGTATGTTTGGACTGTTACCTCTACAGGAATTGCAGCTTTGGAAACGTTGACTTAATCTGCGATGTTGTATTGTCTCCTTTGTGCTATTAATGCACACGTCTTTGTTTGATGCGTCAATTCTCTCTTGCAAAGAGTTGAAAACCGTGTGTTTGACTTCATACCTCTCTAGGTTGCTATATCATGCAAACTTATGGAATTTCGCATCCATTTCGTTGAACATCTTACATAAACGTAGCAGTGGGTGGAGCTACTTGTTGCTCTGTCGCTGGTCACTAACAGGTTATATGACAATGCTCTCTTCTGTGGGATATAACCTTTATTGTATTACTTCCACTCACTTTATTATAAATAGCATGTTGTCTGATCAATTCAAAAATGGAACAAAGACGAAGATATAAGGGGTTCAATGTGAGCCAACAAATCTCCCAAAATGTTCGCTGGATACCCGTTGTTGATATCTTTGTGTAGCAGCCTCAGCATATTACCTCTTCAACAAACCTCCACGAAAGCATCGCCTGTGAGATAGCTGATGAGAAAATAAATAGATCTGAACCTCCCTATCACCTGGCCTCAGAGTGGCCCATCCATCCTCTGCCTACTCGAGTGCAAAAAACTGGTTCGCAAGGTAATAACGCGGTCGCAATTGAATCATAATGACCTGACCCATCATCGCCACCATCGACGCCGGGAGTATGTATGTATTAGACCGTCAAAGCCGTGGCCTAATGGCTTCGTCCCCCAAGACGGCCAGAGCAGGGTTCATGCCTGTTTCCGGGGAAAATGGGGTTCTTAACACAAATGGCGAGGCGTGGGTTGATCGGCTGAGAACAACTACTAAAAAAAAAAAAAAAAAAAAAAAAAAAAACCAATTGCCCAATGGTCCCCCGCTCTTTGGTACTGCCATCGAAAAATACTAGATGGGTTACCTTTTCACGCCAGTGCTGGTGCCAGATAAAGATAGAGATTTTATATACGTAACATATTAGCATTTTTATGTTAAGTATCATTGTTATTCCCTCAATAACCTAGGACTCAAGTCTGGATATTTCTACAGCGTACAGATTGTATGGAGTAAATAACTACGACCCCGTACGGAGTACTCCATATTTGAAACAGGTCCTCGGGCCGTTGGCGTGCACTCGCTGTTTGCCTGCGCCCTAGTTGGGCACGAAATAAGGTTGCACTAAAATGCTCCATGCTATATATATGTATGTATGTACGGAGTACAGTACCTGATCTTAAACCTGGACACTTTTCCTCCTAGCCGCCACCGCTAATCTATTTGCTGAATACAAAGGGATCTAGATTAGTATAGAATATAGCTATATCCTCGTTGCTGTCAAACGGCAATCACAAAGGCTAGACACAAAGAGAAAATATATTTTCTATGGAGTAGCGAGGATTGCTTAACCTGCTGAGTATATAACTATATAAACAAACACGAAGAACACGTACACCAAACAGGAAACGTCCATAGTCACCCTCCGCAGGAAAGAAATAAAGAAATGGAGCTGAATGATGTCAGGCCAGCTGAAGTTACCTTCAAGGAAAAGCTTTTTGCCTCCAAATTCTCTGAAATATTCCTCATTGTTGTCCGCGGACAAGAATGTGTCATGAAAGTGGTGAGTGATGAATGGCCCTTTCCTGAACTAAAGGCCGGGGCCAAATGATAACGATACGCTCGAAAACTGGTAACTATGCTATAGCTAACAACAAATTGGATAGCATCACGGACGAGGTCCACGACGATATTATGAGCCAGCGGATCGCGAGCTGGACATCCACGTGCTTGAGTCGACTGCCTACCGTCGTTTGTTCGAGCGAGGCATATGTGAGAAAGGGATTGTCCCTCGATTCTTTGGCACCATCGACAAGTTTGATCCAGGACCATGCCAGCCTTACCTGCGCCATTTTGCCAACGACGTATACCCTCCCAGTGCCATTTTCCTAGAATACATCCCGAACCTTGAGATGCTTGATCTGAACAACTATACACAAGCCCGGATGAACATGTTTCTTTAGGGTATCCGGGAAATACACAAAGCTCTTGTAGTGCACGCAGACCCAAAACCTAGGAACATGCTCATCGCAAAGGGTGACCCGGAGCGGGGTATTTGGATTGATTTTGATCGAGCCTACACCTATGACGAGCACAGCATCACAGATAGAGAGCGAATCTTGTTGGACGAGGAGGAAGAAACCGTTGAAGGCATTAAAATATGTTTGGTATGCCCTCGCCGAATTTGAAAATTCCTTACCTTGTGTTTTGGTTTTTTTTTTTTTTTTTTTTTTTTTTTTTTTCCCGCTCACAATTTCACTACCCTGTTTCGTAGGAAGCTGACCTTCCGGAAGGGAGGCTCAACCAAGCGTACATATTCTACTGTACGTGAAGCATATCTATAATTCCTCGTCGCGCATGTGGTATTCAGTCAATCATACCGGGAGCGAATGCCTCCAACAACCCGGACGACGACAAGTTTGTTGCGAATGGGAGTGAGGCTGTCAAGTTCCTACACAATCGTCAGCTTCGATAAAGCCCCTTCTACATGTGCTGATGATGTTTTCCTCATCCGCACAATATCTAACTGTTTCAAATACCTTAGCAAAGATCAACCACATTCTGTTCTGCGACCTACATTTCAAGCAACAAACTCGCTAAACGCCCTGGTGTTTCTCTAAACTCCTTTCCGCAACCCCCATGCTTTTAAATATATGTACATATATACTTGTTTTGAGACAATGAAAGTGTTACAATAATCTTGCAAATAGTTTTATGTAAGTACTAAAAAAAACTTTAAAAAAAAGGACCCCTGCTCTATTGAAAGACATGGGGGAAGTGCTAGGTTTTTCGGGGCAGTGTACTCCGTAGAAGTTGGCAGTTGGTAGTTGGCAGTTGGCAGTTGGCAGTTGAGAAAGTTGAGAAAGTTGAGAAAGTTGTTGGCAGCTCATGGTTGGCAGCTGCAACTCTGCACGTTCCTCTGCGCCGGTTGTGTCAAAAGGTTTGACAACATTCGGGCCCACAAACAATCCAGGAACCAACTGAATTTATCACGTCGATTCTAAGCCCCGAATTGAGCTGTTTTAAAATACGACATTCTGAGCCATGTCTGCTGATATAATCTTTTAGTTAACTAACTAATAGTTAACTAACTAGTTAAGTTAGTTAACTAGTTAAGTTAAGAAAAATCATTCTTTAAGGAAACAAGACAACTTGGTGGCTGACTAGCCACTGTCAGGGCTTGGTATTTCTTCGTTTTCCAGGGCCGTTGGGGTGTGTGTGTCTTAGTCAAGCAGTGGCTGGTGCCCATCCCCACCTCCTCCCAGAGCCTTCTTTCATCTTCATCTTCATCTTCATCTTCATCTTCATCTTCTTCGTCTTCTCTCTTCCGTCTGCAACCTCATTTCATACTTCCTCATCTCCTCCTACACACACATCTATACGGCGTACTCTGCTATTTCATCTCCCGCCCCGCTCTTGGCCCCGAAAACGGTCCCTCAACGCTTGTGCCTTGCGAATAGCCTCCCACTGCAACTCACCTCACTTATGTACTTTCTATGGAAATACCGCCGCGGTCGTCGCAATCCTTCCTTCTGACCAGGCTGGTCTGGCAGAGCTGGTCCTAGCCAGATCCAAGCATAGCGCTAAGCCACCATTATTTTGTTTCTCCCTCCCTTTTTTTTTTTTTTTTTGGTGCACTCTCTGTGTGTTGTTAACTCCCCATTGAAAAATCACACTTGCCATGGCTATATGGCCTTTCGGTCGCCGCAGGAAACGGCCCCGAAAGGCTGCGGACGACGAGACTTTCTCAGGCCATGCCGCTGACTCTCGCGGCTTTCATCAACCTAATCTCAAGTCCCCTTCCCATGGCTCCATCTCGGGTTCGGGGAAAGCTACCAGAAGAGACAGTAAACGGAGGAAACGAAATAACATCCTCCCTACAACAAACGATATACACGAGAACGATACCGTCCGTCTAACTAATTTACCCCCCGGCTCGCTGTCCATAGCCTCCACCCGTTTTCACCAACAACCTGTTTCGGTTGACACTGCTCTCTCGAGGAATTTTGCCACATCACATTATCACTATGTGGGAACAGGTTCGCAGACAAGCCTTGGACACCATCCGACACTGCACGGTCGCCGGAGCAGTACCGAACCCGGTGTTTTCAGACGGAAATCCTCAAGGCGCAGAAGGAATGATTACGCAAGGGAACTGGAAATTAAAAATATGAGCAGCCATGTAACCGTCCTCAGACGACCTTCTACAGTGTCCCCTCCCTCGCAGTGGTGGGAGTCCAATAACAAACGAGGGACCAGGAATATAAAAACTGCCCATGCCGCGGTTTCGTCCAATGTATTTCTGCCGGCTGATTCGGGCCGAAGTTCCCCTTTCGATATGGAACCTTGTGCGTACGAACTCAGCGCTTTCGCTGCCCTGACTCCTCGACCAATCCTGAGATATGCGGAACCACCGCGATATGGCTTGGAGTCGAGGGATCATTCTCGTGCGTCAACGAACAAAGAAAGAAGACAAATTATCCCCGCGGAGGAGCTTACTCGTATATCCCGCATCCATGACCTAGTGGATGATATGGATGCTGGTGCTTTGAGAGAACTGATGGAAAGAGATCGACGGCGGAAAGAAATGAAACGGATAGCGGACCAACAGAAGTTGCAGAGAAAATTACAGAGAAGAGCAGACCTCCAGCGTGAACAAGAACGATGCAACCCTCCTCTTCCCTCGCAACTTGCGACGTTGGGAGATGGAGTCGATCCCCTTGCGGGTTCTGTGCCTGGTTCTGCCGAAAAGATTGCTGCGATTATTCCAGACCGTACATCTGCAGATACCTTAGAGGCCGTTGCTTCTTCTGAATCATGGCTACGGGACCCATCCAAGGAAACCCTACCCGATATAAACTCTTCTAGCCCAAAAGCCCAACCGCTGTCAAGAGTAAATAGCGGTTCTGCTGCGAGCCGTTCGCCACGCGGGCGCTCAAGTAACGCCAGCCACGACATTAGTATGTCTGGTATGAGTGGACAGCGTTCCGCTGACCCGATTCACGGTGGCAGGGACACGGGCAGCCCTAGCACCTCTCAGGTCCTAGCAACCGCGCGAGGCTCGACAAAAGATATACCTCGAAATTTTGAACTCGAGAAGCATCATTCTGACAATGCTGGAAAGCTCTCCACTTCGTGGACGGCGTTCTTCCGACGTGGTGGCTCTCGATTTAGACGACAAAATGTGGAGCGGGCGAAGACGCCATCGGAGTTTTCAATTCCATCTAGAGAATCTTTTCAAAGAATAAACCAACAACAGCCAGCACCAGCGCAACCCATTCCAATTCCGGAACGAAGCTATACACGCCCTGGAATCCTTCCTCGAACCCAATCTAAATTTAAAGAGCATTTTACTGACTCCGTCAATGAATTCCCACGGCCACCTGGGCGAGACTTCCAATCGTCAAAATCACCTGCAGTCGGTTCCAAAGGGAGTACCGCGGCTGCGTTTCCAAGTAATGAGATCTACAACGCGAGTAGGGGTTCTGCCGTTGTTACACCTGAACAGCGTGACTATAGCCGTTCGTCTGGTGCAGGCAGCCCAGAGACGAATGCTGAGAGCATTTTACTAGCCCACTCACTCGCCTCTATAGACTCTGAGGGTTCATGGCTCTCCGGGAGACCATCCCGGCACTTCTACCACCCACCTAAAAATTCCAGCAGCGCAAATTCCACAAAGGATAGACTGGACGAGTATGCGGAATATCAATACAGAGATGATACAGATGACCATGACCATAATAACCATTCACCTCAACCACATTTGCCATTAGAGGAAGACAAAGATGGGGGAGAAAAGGAAACTTTCCACGCCAGTGTCGGGAAACGGGCCCTCCTCGTCCGCCCGGACCGCCGCCCATTCTCCAACAACGCCAACATCATCGTCGACAGTGATGAGAACGACCACCATCACCGTCAGCATCACCTCCACCACCTTCGCATGGAAACAGGGGGCGCGGGAGAAGGCCGAACAGAAGCCGATTCTCCCAGCCCAATTAGCCCTCTCGAAGCCGATTCTGAGCTCCGCCGCGCAACTAGCGTGGATCTGGGGAAACAGCATGTACGCCATATCAGTGCGGGGAGCGCGAGGCTCTTGGACATTTCGCGGCGGGCGTCGGACGCGAGGCGGTTGAGCGTTGATTCGGCGGGGAGCGGTGCGTTGCCGAAGCATGCGTAGGCTGGGTCTATGCATGGTAGGGCAGACGATGGACGATGGACGAGAAGGAGGAGGTGGTTGATGCTGGAGAGTTAGCGAGACACAGAACTCCCGTGGATGGATAATGACAAAGAAGAATGTTATTCTTGAACTGGATTGTCAAGCAAGCCCGCTCACACTCTTTTGGTTTTTTGTTCCTTTTTTTTTTTTCCTTAGTTTGACTTTTCGAGGAGAAGTGGACATCATGGTATATTATCGTAACCTGCGTTTCACAGGGAATCAAAAAAAAA
>LGRN01000031.1:0-112142 GCA_001883825.1 Emergomyces pasteurianus Ep9510
GCTGCTCAAGATCTTCTAGAGAGTCATTCACTACTTCCTTCACTGAGTTAAGAAAGTTCTCAATATCCATTGGATTTTGAATTGCGGAGATCGTACAGAGTCTCTGAAACTCATTAGAGATCTGTATAACAGAAGAATCTTCTGCTAAAACAACTGTTTTTCTAAACAAGGCCTTCTGAAAGCAGTGTTTAATCGTAGTGATTGACATATTGATATTCCAAGCCTGCATTCCCCATCGTAGAGCTTTCAAAACGTTTATTAAAGAAAGAGGATCGTGATCGAACTCGTATTCTTTAAGCATATAAAGAATCCATTGTCGTTTTCAGAAGCGCTTTCAGAAATATATAATTCCTTGATCTAGAGGCTGATATTTGCTTGTTGCATTCGGTGGAAGTCAAATAATCAATGTGTTTCATAGAGGATAGAGACTTTTATTAATATTTTCAACTGCTAGTTCATGAGCAGAGAAATTATTCATTAAAAGCACTACTTGACGACTGATCATTCAAGAATCAAATCATCGTAACCATTCCTTCATTAGAACACTCGTCATCCAAGCCTTTCTATTATGTCTTCATTTGAGATTAAGATTCTCTATATTGACACCGGCAGCGCGAAAGGCATGTGGTTTTTAAGCACTTTCAATGAATCATATAGATAATCTCTCAGTTTCATCTGAATTACAGCATAGATGAGCAGTAATTCACATCTTTTCTTTCTTTCATTCAGAAAGAGAGTGAGTAGAGAGTCCTTGATCAGGAATCATCTTTTAATAGAGCTCAGTTTCATTGTAGTTGAAGATATCTTTAACATTATAATGCTGAAGAGTCATTTCTATGCTTCTCATCTGCTCTTCTGCATTTATAGCACTTCTCTTCTCTTCATGATGTATATGACTCTTAATGAATTGATGATTTTAAAATCCTTGTAATCAATCATTGCTGAATGCTAGCATCTCACAGTCCTTGTATATAGACAGATTCTTTCAAAAGAACTCTGCTTTAATCTGTAGAATCTCTTGTGTAAGTGTAATTAATGTCTCTGCTTGTTGAATCCACATATATAATGCTGTTTCAAGCTTTGGTCAGTGTTCACGACGATAGTGCTTTTGATTTAGACCGCGATTGATGGGCTGATCAAGGTGTTCATATCATTTAGAAAGAATCTCGGAGATTGAAGATAAAGCAATCTTTTGATTATGTTAAGTCTTAAATCACTGTCTCAAGACCTTGTTAAAGAAAGAAGGATTAAGAGCTTTGTAAGAGCGTAATTCTTTCTTTTGATCAATCGAAATTGCCGTTCGGCGAGGCATTTTGACCTGGATATAACAAATTATTAAGAAATATGAGAGAGAATTTAACGAATTTCGTAGTAGAGAGGTTAACGAATTTTTTATATAGAGATTTAATTTTGACAGAGATTTTTGTTCGTTATATAGAGGATTCGTTATACGAGGGTATCGTTATATAGAGGTCCTACTGTACTCCGTACTCCAGTAGTAGTGAAATACCTTAACTAATCTGTTCAGGTGAGGTAATTATTGGTGAGGTGGCCTTGACACGCTCAAACCATTTCGCTCTCAATTTCATCTTTTCCTCTCATCTAGCAAGTTATTTATTAACACCTTCCTCTGTTCAAACCGTTACCCTCTGCGGATTCAAGATGCCTCCAAATATGGATAAAGCAAACTGGCCAGTCTATACAATGCCATCCCAATGTCCAGGGCCGAAAAGCAGCTTCGGCTTGAGTGGGATCTAACCAGTTAGCTAGCCTGAGACTAGTCACAGTACGGCATGACTTAGAACGCCGCTGGTAGATTGATTATGATGGATCAGAAAGGTATCCCAGGTCTACCAGACCTGCCAAAGAATTAATTCCCCATTACCTTTAGGACCAAGCAGCTTATCTTCTTGATCCACGATCAATAACATTCTAAGTTTCATACAAGATCATAATTTATTTTACCTTCCACTTATTCAACTATTATAACCATAGCTTTGATTTCCTTCGGATACCCTGATACCGCCTTTATAACTCCCAAGAACATTCGAGTTATAAACCACCGCCGAAGCTATCGTCACTAATAGAGACAATATCCCTATAACGGTACTATAATGGCAATAACCTTTCCCCCAGTCACCAAGCACGATAAGGCACCTTCTCTAAGCTGACCTTAGTTAACGGTGAACGCTTGCTGGACGGAAGCCAATGCAGTTAACATATGTCCATCTTGGAATGGCAGATTGAAAGGCTGAAGTTGAGGCTTCCCTCTGTAACAGTTGACACTTTTATATACTTGAATTTCGAATCACACTAGGCCAGTGAGATCTACAGAGTAGTTAACCAAAACTCCACTCTGTCTGTTAGATTCTTGGGAGTCAGACTCTTTTGCTCACACCTAGGTTAGGGTTAGGATTAGGGGGTTAGTTAGGGTTAGGGTCTGAGAAATATGAAGCAACACGGGTGTAAATACTTTGTTAAGAGTGGAGAGGAATGATGACTAACACTAGCGTGTTTAGTTTTAATGGAGTGCTGCCATTGGGTCCAACTTCGAACCACGCCGAAGAGTTTTTCCGGCTGGAACTTCGAACCACGACGAACTTTTTGCGGACCACGTTCAACGTATGCCCAATTTTTAGCATTAGACTGGATAGCAGAAATGTTACTAGAATCCATTCAATTGCTTAATTTCTAGCAGCTAAACACACACTTGAAACCCCTTCATTCTTCATTCATCAAAGCAAAAATCCACTGAATATGACTCAAAGCTGTGCGACAATAAATGCCATGTAAATCAAATCACCACCATTTTAACAAAAATTCTTCCAGAGATTCAAATTTCTCGTCTGGAAAAACAGTTTTGATATCAACTCCCTGTGTAGTTTTGTCGTCCCACCAAAAGTCTCCCTCGAGGATACGAAGAGGTGTTGTCCATATGTATGTTCCGATCATGTCGTTCGCTTTCTCTGCCTCCTCTATTTTGCTTTCCATATCTGCAACTGATATGCGCTCGATTTTGAATGGTTTTCCTATTTTGATTTGTGTGAATATTTGATACATAATAATAACTTCTCTTCACAGGGTGGTGAGCTCAAGGATTCAGGATTCTCGCAATTCAAATTTTTGATACATACCTCTCACTCTCTCACAAATCTCAATAAGTTCTTTGCAAGTAAGATTCTCTCCAGACATCATAAACTGCTCCGGCCACTCCTCCAGCTCCAAAGCCTTGGTCACAAACTTTCCAACATCATTAATCGATGTGCACCGCATTCTCTTCTCCTCCATTTCATTCACAAGTTCCGCGCAACAGTTCTTCAGATCAACCACTATATCAAACCCAATCGGCGCCAGCGATTCGCTACTCACATGCCTCTTCCCATCCTCAGTTTTCGGCGAGTAATAATCATAGAAGACCCCCTGTGTAAATAGCGTGCACTGGATCTTCTCCCGAACTTCCGGTGTGGCAAGGTGGGATAGTACTTTCCGCTTCGCAATCGAAGAAGGGTAGCGATCTTTGCGGACGTGTGGATCGAGCTCGAACTCTGATGGCACGAACCGGCGAACACCTACTGCAATACATGCGTCGACTAATCTTATCTGGCCCTCCGCGAATGTTTTGTCGTCGAAGCCTGCTGCGGTCGATATACATGTATCGACACCACGGAGCGCCGCCTCCAGTGAGGACTTGTCGCTATAGTCGACTTTACGCCATGTGATACGCGGGTCGGTAGAGCGCTGATACGTGAACTGTCAGCAACATGATATGGTAGCAGCTACTATAACTAGAGCACTGAGGATATGGGACAACGTGTGTATATAGATCTTGCAACATAGTGACAATAGGCATTTTTTTTATTCAGGAAAAGTTACTGACGGGCTCTCCTCTTGTCAAGACGGTCACAGAATGTTTCCCTTCTGCGAGAATTGCGCGTAGAATATGGTGCCCGAGAGCACCGACGCCCGCGATGGCTACTTGCATGGTATGATGGATTATGGTGGAGTTTGGTTTGTCGCGCTGCTCTGACTTTTTACGAGAGTCTGGAAATGTGTATCCTTCGTACGGGTTTCTGAGAGGCAGCTCAGCTCATCTATAAGGAGTTGAGGCCTGCTTCAGCAGTGTCATGAGGTTAGGTGTCCAGGGGGTGTTGCCCTCCGCCCACAACATGATCTCCTATGAAATATAATAATAATCTAGCTAGCTCCTCCTAATAGAAGATTCAACCATCCCACAAGGGGTTAAAAGTTGCGCTGAGAGGCAGCGAGTCAAGAAAATCAATGGCGGGATGACTTTCCGATGACAAGTTCCATTGGCTTTCACAGGCTCTATTTCCTGATTTCAAATCTTGTCCTCGTCACCAGCCAGCGCAGTCTGATCAATAGTTATTGTCGCCGTTGACTGTATTTACTCGATAGAGGGGCGTGAGAGAGCAAAATATTTGTAAATATCAGGTGCTAGCAGAACGCCTGCAACTTTTGTGAGCTGAGGGATTAGTGCACTCAACCCTATGGTTCTTTCCTCTTGCTGGTGTTGTTTATTGTTTATTATTTACTGATTTTTATTTATAAATGTATGCTAATTTTTCTTTTTTTTAAAGAGAACGAGCTATTCTAGTATTAAAAAACACATAATTAATTCTGTGCAGTTAAAAACTTCTTCCCTAACTCTAATTCTTAAGGGTCCTCCGGAGCACGGAGTACCGAGCTCGGAGTACCGAGCTAAGGTTAGCTTATGTATCACAATCCGTACTACGGAGTACTCGCATTTCTCCTTGGCGGTTGAGAGATCTCCTCCACCTGTCAAACTCATTTTCTCAAGTTTCTGGTGACTGAGATCTTTGATTGATGATGAGATTAGGTTCTTGATCATAATAACAAACAATCTTACATGTATCGCAGTCTAAGTCATTTCATAAGTTTCATAAGTGTTTTAAAAAGAGAATGCCGGCTTCAAGCGATCATAGAAACAAGTTATATTTTTCATTTATGCTCACGATGCATCGGGTTTAATCTAAGCATCACCTTGAATCCACCGCGACCATATTTTAAGCCACACTTGCTGTATCAGTTCTAAACCTGTTTAAGATAATGGAATTACCGACACCCTGCTCTCTGTAGAAGTCATCTTGAGTAGCATGAGGCCCTTGGAATAAAACACCCATCCAATTCTTTTGATCTCCATTGCCCACTAAAAATAAAACGAGTTAGTTTTTTTTTAATTCTCAACGGCATTGATTCAATTTATTTCTACATGTAATCGCAAATCAGGAAACCAGGCATTTTGTTTAAAACAAAATTAGAGTTAAATAAACTTCAACCTGTGGCCACTCACCTGTGTAAACCATGGTCGTGTTGCAATAGTACCAATCTACGCAATGCATGGCTACGAAATTTAGCCACCCCGTTACATTATATTCTGGATAGGCAGCGTCGAAGACCCTCAAGATTCTATCACCGAGCTTATCCCCGTATAACCAGTTAAGAGGCAGTGGCATGTGTAGTCGCCTAAAGTATGAGATTGCTGGGGTGGCATTTTCAGCAGCGGTCGCAGAGGCGAGCATTACAGCCACGGCGAAGAATGCTGCAGGGAGACTCCAAAGTTTCATTGTTGACGGGCGATTTCGTCTATTATCTTGTGAAAAAACTAGAAAAGGGCTAAAACGTAAGACAAGATCCAGAGAAAAGATATATTAAAGATGCAGGGTTAGGGGGAAATAGGGGTTACTCTACCATATAAATAGGGCTCGTAGCATAGTGGATGGCCACATCGAACATATTCAACTTGCCCCATGTATATCAGAAACGTGATTCTTCATTTTTGCCGTCCAATCGATTCAGGTCCGAGGTCCCATTATCCGTTCGACGTTTAACTGTGAGCAACCACACTGAATATTGCAATCCAACCAAAGGATTATTTCAGATCTGCCAGAGCATTTAAGAGATGTGCAGCCGCCATGCCTCTAGTTTCTACGTGATCCTTACGAGTCATGTTCACGTGGTTATCGTTGAGTACTAGTAGTGCTAGAGATAACTTGCTTAAGGGTTAAGTTCAATGAAACGGTGAAGTATATATAGTTTTGCCACTTTCCAGAACAATCGGGTACTGGGCTCGGGCTCGGGCCGTGGAGACACGGGAGAGTTATCCAGATACAGTAATGACATATCCGGCTCCATCTATCCACTAGTATTTACATATATGCTTATGTTGGAGTCGCCGGTTGCCATAGTAGATTCTAACTTGAAAACGTGGGAGTGGGGCAACAATATGCCAGGGAGAATAGCCCTTTCGTAGGCATGATCCAAAAAAAGAGAAGCATAGTTGTCACTGAAGAGGTTGATAGTCGTTTGGGCGTTGTTGAGTGTCACGGTTTTTATTAACTATTAATAGTACTATGTACAGAGCTAGTTATGATAGAACAACAACACCATACCAACAGACAGCCATATTCAATAGAAATATATATCTCCCATAATCCAACAGCATCTACAAAAATCCTATCTCGAAGACCGTCATTGCTATCTTCGAAGCCTCAAGTCACATGCCAACATCAGGCGGTCAAAGACAATACAGTGCATGCCAGCAATTGAATCATCAACTCTAAGATTGATTTCTTGATGAGAATAATTAGTTCTTGTGAGACGGGGAAATGGAACGGAGAGTGGAACTAGTATAATATAGGGAGGAATAGAGAGATAGTGTAATATTGTATGGTCTATGAGCTCTGAGCTCTCTAAAATATCTACGGGTTTTCCATGGCTATTTATACCCGTGAATCCCGCAAAGATTGCCCAACAGCTATTCATCAATAATATGAGGGATTTACATGCTATATTGATGCTACCGTGATATTATCAGCTGAAAATCTCTGATTCAGGCGAAGTAGGAGAAAAAATCAACGTTGTGGCGAATATATTAAAAATCGGCGAAGCTGAGGGCGTATTTGGTGGTGATCTCATCGGGCTTTCTCCGTGTGGCAATTAGTGTGGCATTTGATTTCTGCTCTTAGATTACCTCTTCACTGGAGCATTTGCATAGTTACCAAAAAATATTGTAAATGATATCCCCAGTCTCAATATCACTAGAGCCCATCATCATTCACAGACATGATTAATTGCAGCGTCACAACACGAGGTTTCAAATATTGCACTCCTTAATAAGACTCACCCATGCCTTCCTCTTCAGAGGATTTCATGAGTCCAAGTCTGTGATTCCGCAACAACAACTCCTACTTCCAAGGAAACTTCCCTGCGTCCATGAGTATTGACAGTTTGAAACTCTCGCACCTGTCTTCCTCCCCTGACCCTCATCATGACTACTAGTATTGTTTGAAAGATCATATATTCCTCTAGCGCGTTTGTGGGATTGGTTCTTTTTCGACCTCGATACTCGCACACGGCGGCCATGCTTACAAGTATACACGTCGGGTGTAGCATGGAGAGAGCCGTCTTACAGGACTGGGACTCGACTCAGCTCGCCAAGAACTCAGACTCGGGTCAACCGGGGATACTCCAGGACTCGGTCCGACTCGGACTCGACTGCAGGAGGGCAGCCACACTACCCCTATTTCTTTTCGTACATATAGTAGCTTCGAGGCCATTGGAACTACGGTAGTGGTTCCATATTAGTTTTCCCAGTCCCGGTCCCATTCCTGTATTTAACTTCTAGGTTCCAAACCCTTTTTTTTAAGAAATTTTCTAGCCTTATTAATCTATATGAAACTGCAACGGGATGGCAATGAGACCAAACGCAACGCACTTTTGCAGTCACAGTGGTCAGTACCATTCTTCATGTGATGCGTTACGCGTGCATCAACATGGCAATCCTTTCTAAACATAAAGTCAGGTCAGAGATGACGAGACCGGGCAGGAGGAGAATATCAATGCGGAATATATTCGTCTGATAACGTAGATTGAGGAACGTGCAATAAGGATGTATCGGCTCTGCGTTGAAGATTTTCCAGCCATGTACATCGATCCAGAGCCACAGCCTTTTGTCAGCGACGAAAACATCGCCGCTGCCCCTTATGCGGGAGGAAGGTGGTTTGCCATAGCGAGAGGACCAATCTGATATCAATTTTAGCTTTCTTGCTATTGACAGCTCCAGTTGATTCCTGTTCTTAAAGTAATTTTTCTCATCACAAGAAATTTGTTCGGCAGTTCTATCTTCCTGTCTAATTTCCTCATATAATTGTTGATACTTGAAGAATGATTGTCTCAATCTAAATTCCTGACGCAGATTCATGCGTGGGTCCATGACTTGTCAGATTTCGCGGAACAGCTTGAAATCTGCGATTGAGTCAAAGCAGAGAAGACGTGAAAGTAGCCACATTAGACGGCTACACTGCAGAATCTAGCAAATGTGGTGATATTCATGAAGTTTCTCTGGTCGAAGAGCATCATATGCAACTTCTTTCAAGCCCTTCTCAAATGCCGCAACCAATGATTGGTCCAATTCGTCTCGTGATTGTGGTAGGCCTGGTACTGTTAGAAGCACTGAAGAGGGAACGGTTGAAGAGAAGGCCCAGTCAATGAGACAAGTGATCTGATACTTATCATCAACAAAAATATTATTCACGTTGATGTCGAGATGATGAAGAGAGAATGGCTCAGAAGTCCCTCCATGAAGATCTGGTATATCAGCTAACCACTCCGGAAGGACTTTTGAAAGTAGATCCCCAGCAATGGTGTAGTTCAATCAGTTTACTGAACTGTCAATCTTAGCACTCAAGATAACAAAGTCATTCCATCTGTTGCATGCGTCTTTGTACTGAAGGAAGTCAATGTACTCGCTCTGAAGTGGCACGGGCGCAAAAAGGCAATGAGGGCGGAGAGGAAGATATTTTACGTGCTCAGAAAATGCTGACAAAAGAGAGTTGAAATAATCAGCCACGACAAGAAACGGGCCTCAGTTTAAGTGCTTAAGCGAATGTCTCTCATGCGTCAATAAACTGCAAGAGAGACAGCTTTTGACATGCAGACCAGTCTCGTCCTCATAAAGAGATTCAATGTGGCTGAACCGTAGTCTTGACAGCTGCCAGATAATCGTCCCAAGTTGATAGAGTATCTTGATCTTTTCCATATCAGTCATTACCTCTCATCTGCAGCTTAGTGAGAAACCGTTCACTTTGCTCATCAGAATATGTGGAACCTCTATCTCATTGTCTCTAGATGCACTTATTATAGTCAGCAGGTCTAGATAAAACGGTCTAGAGAAGAATAGAACGAACCTATACACGAAGACCTGTGGTACAGGAATTGTGCTATTGAGCTCTGATGTACTTCAGAGTAGCAGCCTCCCTTGCAAGCAAAGTAGAGTTTGTTTCATGACACTGGACTGCACCATCTTCTCGCGGGGACCGGGGCACTCATTCCACTCCATCAATAAACAAGATTGAGATAGTCCAGTTCAGACTCCCGCCAGCAGGGACCTGTGACAGATCGCAATCGCAAAGTGATCCATTGCGGAGTCGAGTTGCCAGAGAACAAAGAGCAGACATGTTAAAATTGGCATATCTGAAAACATCTGGGCGTTTGGAGCTTGAAGACATGTCCGCGTGGGGGATTGATTTTGGAAATCTTGTGAGAAAGCCCAATCCTGACCAGATGCGTGCGACAAAAAGAGGTTTTTGCTTTGTGCCACGGAGCGAGGAATTACGCAGGCAGAGGTAAAGAATTTTACGATGTTGAACGGAGGGCACGTCTGGATGGGAAAAGGGAAAATTTGATCAAAATTCTAGAGAAGAACCGTGAGTCGTGAGAGCAAAAAGCGATGGCTGCCAAAGGCAATGCCTAAATAGTGGCAGGAAAGCTCTGGGCCATTGAATAGCTGGGTTAGGATTATTTTTTCACTCTGACATGAGACACATTACTAATGCATGTATTAAAAAGATAGCTGATTTTGCGAGGAGTAAATAAGTGCATTTCTGAGTGTGTAGAAGTTGTATTGCGAGCCCAATGATGATTCTTAGATTAAATTTTCAAAAATTTTTGGTCGTGTTTTTGTTTGTTGTCTCCGGTAAAGGTAAAGCGTGGGAGCCTCCTGTCGTTGTAAGATTACATAAGCACGAGGCAGCCAGCTTCAACGTAAGAAAGAAAGAGCTCGACGACGAAGCTTCAAATATCACTGACTTCCGCAACATCCAACTTACAAACACAATTTATACTCTCAATTTCTCTACTCATATATTGGTGTTATCGGGATATACTCGTCGAGCTTCTCGTCTACCTTGCGCATTCAAAATGACCTCCCTTCTAAACCATCCCTCCTCCCATGCCGAAACCATAGGATACTCCTTCCAACAATCCATCGCTGGACCCAAACAACATCACGGCTTCTACCCGTAAGCTTTTCCCTTTGGCCCTTTGTGATTGGAGGACTACAGCAGACAACAACATCAACAACCTACTGACTGAACTTGTTCTTCCAGATATACCGATAACGGCGGCTCAACACTCGGCATCGCAGGGAAAGACTATGTAATATTAGCAGGTGACACCCGCTCTGTGTCTGGTTATAACATAAACACCCGCTACGCGCCCAAGCTCTATAAAGTAGGCGAAGACAATGAAGGCGGCGAAGGCGCCCACCTCGTCCTGTCCGTCGTCGGTTTCGCCGCAGATGGCCGCGCACTCAAAGAACGCCTCGACTCAATTGTGAAAATGTACAAGTACAAGCACGGCAAACCCATGTCTGTAAAAGCTTGTGCGCAGCGCCTCTCTACCATCCTATACTCGAAACGCTTCTTCCCCTACTACGTCCATGCTATCCTCGGTGGTATTGAAGAGGATGGTCAGGGCGCGCTGTACAGCTATGACCCAGTGGGTTCCTACGAAAGGGAATACTGCAGGGCGGCCGGCGCGGCGGCAAGCTTGATTATGCCGTTCTTGGATAATCAGGTGAATTTCAAGAATCAGTATGTTCCGGGGTCTGGGGAGGGAAATGCGATGGACAAACAGATCCGAGAGCCTGTGCCGCAGCCGAAAGATGTTGCGTTGCAGCTGGTCAATGATGCGTTTACAAGTGCGACGGAGAGGCATATCGAAGTTGGTGATGGGTTACAGGTTATGGTTATTACGAGGGAGGGTATACAGGAGATTTACCACCCGTTGAAGAAAGATTAAGTGACATGTCTAGAACGCTCTGATTGTTTTTTCTTTGATTTTTTTCTTTTCCCTTATCTCGTCTGGTTTATTTCGCTACGTGTCGAGCAAAGTTAAGTACAATGTAATTTCGTTCTTTGAGTCACGATGGAAAATAATCGATATAATTCGTAAAAGCTTTTCTCTTCTGATTTCGTTAAAAACTATTCCCATCTACGCACAGTTATACGCCAGGTAAATATTAAAAGTCAAGATCAAAACGAAAACCCCAAAACGCCATTGCTATGCCGGTGTAGGTATCATTCCTAGAAACCCTTGTCCTTTTCCTTTGTCAATTAAAACCGCTCCTTCATCCGCGACGCCACGGTTCGTAAATTTCCATAGACCTTACCCTATAGTCAATCAAACACATCAGCGCACATACTTTATAACTTTCCCATAACTTACGCATAAAACCACTTACCGGCGGACTTCCCAAAATCAAACTAACAATCGCTTCCCTCGCAACATGGATATTCTGAAACCCGCCCAAAATATGAATCTTCTGGTCCGCAAGCACAACCCGGGTCCGGCTCGCATTCTCAATCGCAAACTTCGTCTTCCCATCTTTACCCGCAATCCGCCCTACCGCACGCCCCAAATGCTCCCCACCAAGCGTTTTTACGTCCTTAATTTCAAACGTCTCAATGTACAAATCGTCCAGCCGCAGCAGCGCTATGGCGTCGTCGACGTCAAAGCCGAGCGTAAATGCTTTCACAAAGTCCTCGCCCTTCTGCAGCGCGCCGGTGTCGGCTGTGTGCTTTGACGTTCGCAGCTCGACGGAACGGTTCTTGATGTTCATGCGTACTTGTAGTTTCAGGTGCTCAACGAGGGGAGGGTAGATTTTAGGCCAAGTGGCTTTCAAAGGAGTCATGCGGTGCGGGGGAACGGGGACTTTCCGAGTTTCTATGTGGTATGTGCCTTCGGATGGAGTTGCAGGAGTAAAGACGGGACGGCCTTCGAGGTCGATTTGCATTTCTGTGTCTTCTTGGTTTGAGTCGAGGGAATTTTGTTTTGCTTGCGAGGACGGGTCCGTGGGAGGAGCAGCGTTGGTGTCAATTAGGATGTCCTCCTCATCTGTTTATGCGCTTGGTTAGCATGTTATGCCTCTAGCCATTCGGAGCATTATAGATAAATGGGCCGCGATAACTATATTCAGTCAGATACATACGTTGGCGGCCATTTTGAGATAACGCAACCAGTTGCTGGGTGTCTGCGGCCCCATCTGGGCTTTTGATCCGTGCGGTAGGGGCTGGCATTTCTGGATACTGTACTCGCCGTATACAAGGGTGTGAAATTGTGAAATTTGAAGGGGTCTAAACAAGGCGAGAATAGAAATTAAATGGCTGTCTGTTTGCGTCCTAGAAATGTAGATTTTTTTTTCCTTCGTTATCTTTAGTTGCTGTCGAAAGAGCAGAAAAAAGGTGTGGGAAAATCGTTTGAAGGGATGCAAACTAGACAAACATTACCCAAGCAATGATTTCATTGGATTTTTATTTTTAAGCCTACTCCAGAACAAGGAACAAGATATCAGAGACACTCATCCATCTCAAGGCGCTGGCACTCTCCCCATTGTCAGAGAGTGTTCCAGGATGACCCGAAAATTATGTCCGGCCACATAGGACGACGACTGTACGCGAATCTATACAAACGAGCGCATCCCCTCCTCTTCCACGCTGAGCAATCTCACATTTCTGCCTCCCCTGCCTCCGCTTCCGCCTGGTCCTCGTTTGTTTCTGGCGCCGCAAGACCTTCGGATGCTGTCCAAGGTCTGTTCCGGAGAAATTGGTCAAGGACATTTTCATATTCCTCTCCCAAGAATGCCAAGCAGATCACTAGACGCTTCGCATCTGGCGGCTTTTTGGTCCTAGGAACTTCACCTACTTCCAATGCCGTGGAATCGAGCGCGTCATGCGCTATCTCGTCTTCCGAAAAAATTATAATATGTCACGGAAGCGCTGGACGTGCGGATAAATACAGACTGGAGAGTTTGGCCCGAAGTGCGTGGAGAAGGAGTATACATCAATCCTCTAAGGGCGCTGACGACTTGCATCCATCCACTACCAAAACCGCCAAAACCACACAACCGACGCTCCCATCCAATGAAACTGAGATCCCCAGTCGGCCATCTGCGAAACCTTTTGAATCCGAGTTTAATTCTATATCCGGACCCGCAATATCGTCGTCACCCTCGAACAATCACTCTGTCTCCGGCGATACGTATACTGGTGGTGGTTCTACCAGTCATTTCACGGACCGATTGCCTCATCGACCAACTAAAGAGGAGCTTCTGGCTGCTGCAACGGGATTCTGGTCGAGGCTCAAAGTGCGCTTTAAGTGGTTCTCCATACGAAGTATCCGGCCTTTCAATGTAGATGATATCGGCGCTTTCTTTTCTTGGATTCTGCTTGGTCATGTACTGTGGGTTATTCTAGGGACT
The DNA here is from genome assembly GCA_001883825.1 of Emergomyces pasteurianus Ep9510. Lineage (NCBI taxonomy): Eukaryota > Fungi > Ascomycota > Eurotiomycetes > Onygenales > Ajellomycetaceae > Emergomyces > Emergomyces pasteurianus. The sequence continues at coordinate 13,580 of LGRN01000031.1, forward strand.
ACGACCTTTTTCTCTCTAGTTATATTGGCTATTAATACGGTTTTTGCGCAAGGTAGGTTTACCCATTTTTGGTTCAGTTGAGATCATATATACATCCATATGTAGATATCTGCTTACTGTCTGGTTGTTGGGAACAGAAACCCTGGCTAGATGGATTGGCAATTATCTGACCAAGTCGTCAGGCCTCACCGTTGTTTTTGAATCCGCCATCGTACCAAAATGGAAAGATGGCGTTATCACGTTCAAAAATGTCTTCGTTTCAAGGCGCCCGGGTCAAGGTGCTGGGCATGTTAGCAAAGGCTCGTCTAAAACAGCGGCAGAAACAGCTGCAGCTGCAGCATTGAGGGATAAACAAGCGGACGGAGAAGAGGAGGAAGATACGAACTATACACAATTTGATGTGTCGATCAACACGGTCAACGTAACTTTATCATTTACCAAATGGTTCAATGGCAAAGGCCTCCTGCGAGATGTGGAGGTGATTGGCGTTCGGGGTATTGTTGACAGGACCCACGTGTGGTGGCCGGAGGAGGACCTCGACCCCAAATCATACCGACACGAGCACAATCCAGGCGATTTCGAGATCGACTCGTTTAAAATGCAGGATCTCCTGGTAACAGTCTACCAACCAAATAATTTCCGGCCTTTCCCAGTTTCCATTTTCTCATGCGACCTTCCCCAACTTAGGCGCCAGTGGCTCTTTTACGATTTCATGTCCGCCAATACGATGTCTGGCTCCATTGACAATTCTCTATTTACGATCCATCCCCGTCAAACACATTCCTATACGGGCGCACAATTGAACGATGGCAGGGAGCAAAATGACGAGGCTAGTCCGTGGAAAAAGCATAGTCGAATCCGAATTGATGGGCTTAATATCGATCACCTGAACCGTGGCGTTGAGGGCCCGTTCTCGTGGATCCATGAGGGTAATGTCGATATCGTAGCCGACATCATGTTCCCAGCCGATAACGATGAAAGCCTGGCGAAAGTCATGTCAGACTTTTACGACCGCCTTGAAGCTACAGTGACATCCAATCGCTACCAGCCGCATCCTAAAAGCTCCTCTCGCCATAGTCCTATATCCCAGGCTGAAAGTGAGGGTGATGGCGAGGGCCATGCTATTGTTTCTCCAGCCGGCGGGGACGATGACAAGCGATTTGTTGTGACCGATCTCCGCATCCATCTCAATAACGTGCGAGCCGTGGTGCCCCTCTTCACTAAAGATCTTTCATATGTCAACAACGCGCTCATTCGGCCCATTGTCGCATATATCAATTCCAAACGCACCTTTATACCCATCCAATGTCGTCTTGTGAAGCGTGTTGGCGATTTTGATGGTAGTTGGACGATTTATGATAGTGGGTTGATGGACGATTTGTCGGCTGAGGTGAGCTTCATTTTACTTTGTCTTCTTTTTTTTTACATATTCTTAGAATGACTGACGTTCTTTTTCTCCCGCAGACATACGAAGCGTTTGCGCAAGACGTCGTTGATGAACAAGCCCGGAAACGACGGTTTAAGAAGGTAGGGCTGTGGTCTCTGCAACTTGCCGCCCAGGCAATCTTTATGGGGATGGCCGGTAACATTGCATAATTTTGAGTAAATAAACCAACCCTCACCTCCCGACAAACAAACGGACAGGCTACCTGGTAAAGTTATGTATGCATGGGCTCTCTTTTTGTTCGGGTTGTTTCGTTGGAATTCGACGGAGACGAAAGGGGGGATTCCCTTGTCACATTTATATTTCTTTCTCTATCTGCTTCTATCTTTTTTTTTTTTTTTTTTTTTTTTTTTGCCTAATGTATAGGAACTGGTGGTGTTCATGATTTAAAAGTTAAGTTGGTTTTGATCTCCTTCATTTTGGGGTGTGGTTGTGTTTAGTTGCGGCTGCAACAGATTTTTGTTTCTCTTTTCTTTTATCCATATATGTGTTATTACATGGCTGATCTGCTCTTATTTTTTATGGCCCACACCGCTTGTTGTTATATGCTTTGTTCTTCTCCACCTTTTTCTGTTGGTCTGTATTTTTTTTCATTTCTTTATTCTCTAATTTTCCACGCCGTTTTCACGCTCCACTCTAGAATTCTCTGTATGTACATTTTATACCGCTATTTTCCGTCCCTATCTCTGTTCGATGCTCTAACTTCCTGTTCCGGTTTCCCTTGCGCTCTCCTGTCGTTCCCTCGATGAGGCTGGGAACTGCGCTTCCGGCTTTTCACATTTCTTGCTGGAGAATCCCCCTGAAACTGCTTTTTGTATGCCTGTACGTATATACAGGACATGTGTACCACAAGGGTCATCAAAGATTTCGTCCAGTTAAAGATGGTTTGGGCTCAATGAAAATGAAGTCTGAAGTTCATTTATGTTTTATTTTCCCTTCCGTCTGCGGGACTCGAGCCTGAATGGTTGCAGCCGCTGGCACCATGAGGAAACCAAAAAAAGAGTCAAGGGCATAAACAGTACATATCCATTTTACATATAATAACATAACGTTGATTTATTATCAGTTGCCTCTGCATGAGCTTTTTGTTGCTGTTACAGTTGTTGAATGCAGGTAAGGTGGTGGAACCAAGGAATCCTCTAGCTTACGATTCGGCAGATGTACAGTATATGTGTTGCGGGTTCTTGTGGAGGCTCAAACACATACATGCGCATGCATCTCGTCTCCGAATTCCTCACTCTGCTACATACCGTTTGATTATATGCTTTCAGTCAGAGACTAATTATCATTGGCGAATCGTCGTTTAGAGATACATTGTCTTCAATATCTGCCTTTAACTCTCGCTGTCCGACCCAAAATGTGTTCAAATTTCGGTTCTACAGGTTTCTATTCGTCCGAATATTCGTAGACATTAAGTATACAGATGAAAAGATGGAATTGGGGTCGTCGCTCGGAATCTTTTATTTTGGTGTTGGGAGTACTCTCAGTGTAGGGCGCATATTGCCTAGTCAGGCTCTCTTCCAAGCGTTAACCTTCTTGTTGCTACTGCTCTGCTTAATACGATCATGTAATGGTTTCCTGCCACTCGTTCCATACTAGCTATTATCACGCCTGGAAATAGCCTGCTCTCCAATGCTCACCACGTACCCTCAATCTGTAACGACCTCAAACGGGCATGGCATTCACTCCTCATACCTCAAGGATGTACGTACACTCAATTTTGGTCGTAAAAAAAGAGAAACAGTATTCAATGAATCGCATATTTGTGGAGAGATATCGGGACTTATTGCGATTTCATATATCGTGCGCAGGTTTCCAAAATTGTTAGGGGCGATTCCCCACTATCTAGATGAAATAGAAGCTCAGTACGGAGTAATATGCAAAACATTATATTACCTTGTCTCTCGGCTTGGTTCATATTTTAGCATGCAGGTCTTATATTTGGCCCAACATCAGGTGTAATCCAGCACGTAGAAGGCCATGTATGAGCTATTCAGCTAACTTCGGATGGACTGGTTCCAGCTGTGTCTAGAGACAAATGATACGTAACCATCCTTCCCCCTCGTGTTGTAGATGTGAATGGTTTCTCATTATTGGAATGAAACAGATGGCTGGTGGTGCCAATTTTCCTTTTTGGGACTCTCGTGGTCTTGGCGGTTCAGTTCTTTTTGATTTTTATTTCCCGTCCATCTTCTATCTTCATCCTCGATTGTGTTCAATATCAAAGACAACTGCTGTTGGTGCCTAGTTAATTTGGTATAGGTCATTTCCATCACAGCCAGCAAATTAGGAATGATCCGTGTTACATCTCACTTCGCTGGCAACTTACTCCACATGTTTCTTGTGACATTCATCGTCGTCCAATCTTTTGTATCTACCATCCACTTTCTGCGCCCTCATTGACTCCATATCTATTTGTGGGTTATATTGCTTTAATGTGAGTACCCAGAAATAATTGAACATGAAAGATTTAACTGCATCCATATATCAGGAAGCGGTTATCACAACCATCGACCCTTATCGGCAGACATAGAGAGGCTTTGTGCGAGCCCCGATGTCGACATTGCTCTTCTGCGTTACTTGAGTTTTTGCGTAGCTCGGGGCATCCAAATTTCTCTATCCATCACGCTGGATCCGAGATGTACATGTTTTAGCATCAGCTATTGAATTTTACGTACATTTGAGAGCCTTCTTTGGCCTCCAGGCCTACGATCTCCTTCCACTTGCAAACATTGCACCAGCGAGCTGCTCACCCAAGTTCGTGTACTTAATCTCTGATAGGTAGTACTAAACGTTGATGGCTGCTTGCTGGCCGCGCCCTTGTTATTGTGCGTCGAGAAAATTCCTGTGACAGCATTCGGGCTGAGATCAACAATTGGTGTCTCCCTACTCTTCACCCTTTGCGATATGTCTTTGACTCGCTTCTCCACTCTTTATCTTACAGAGATAAGTTCTCTTCCAGTAGTTTGAAGCTACACGACTATTATTTTGAAGAAATGGCTTTTTGCCTAAATTGTCAGTCCTAGAACCTTGCCATTGGCGTTCCCTAAAGTCTAGACGTGTGCTCATGGTACCGTGTTTATTGGCTAAGTCGAGAATTTCTCTATGGCAGCAAATCCACCGCTAGTTCACATGGCCGTCTAGCAAGAGCCTCCACCAAAGGAAGCTGATGCGTACAGGATGTTTCACGGTCTTCAAGTTATCCGATTGAACATGATGCGTGACTACCCTATCATTTTCAACTCAGAACTTGTCGAATAAAGCACTTGCGTACTAAAATTTGCTTCGAAAAATTGCAACGCCGTACTTTCGCTAAAAGTTCTGTTTCTTCATCATTGAAGATCATGTTTATACTGTATAGGTCTTCTATCGACTGCAAAATTTAAATAACATATCACTGTACCGGGCCGAGAACAACCATGTCATCCAACTATGTCAAACGCCAGCGGAAAATCTGAACACAATTCTCTATCCATAGTGTCACAGAAATCAGACCCGGTCGCATCAACATAGGACAGTCGCGTTTCCCAGCCTCTGTTACTGCATAATTGCGCTTCGATTTATTCACGTCTGGGAGTTTGGAAGCAAAAGGCCTTAACTGCACTTGTCTCTATAAATAGGACAGTATCGCCTTTCTGTTAGCTGTCTTTCCTTCAAGTCATCACCGGGTTCAATCATCTATCTAATCACCACATTTAAACAAACAAATCGCCCATTTGTGACTATTGCCTTTTCGCTCTTCAATACTCATAGATTATCTTGTTGATATATATCGGAAATTCAAAATGGTTTGCATCAATCAGATCTTTCAGTTCGCCATTCTAGGCGCTTGGTAATGCTCATTTCCGCACTTCCAGTCATTGTGGTATTCCAAGCATCTAACATCCATTGTAGCCTTGGTGCTGCGAATCCCATTCCCGGGGATGACCATTACCCGGACAAGGAACCCAAAATCGTCACAGTGACCGAGTACAAGACAGCCTACAAACCAGTCACTAAGCACGAGGAGGTCACCAAGTTCGTGACCGTGAATCATCCTGTCACTCACTGGAAGACCGTGACAATAACAGACTATCCCAAGCCTGTAACGAAAATTGAATACAAACCCGTGACTGTCGTCCACACCAAGGCCATTACCAAGACTGCCATTCATGAGAAGCCCGTCACCCATTTCCATACCATCACCGCGCCAGGGAAGCACGTGCCCGTGCCGACTACCATTGTCAAAGTCCACACTGTCGCAGGCAAGTGCTATGAACCAAAGAAGCACGACGACGGCAAGAAGGATGATGGAAAGCATGATGACGGAAAGTATTCCGAGGGAAAGTATGATGATGGAAAGTACTACGATGGAAAGTACGATGATGGAAAGAAGGATGATGCGAAAGACAACAAGAAAGACGACGGTTCCAATGGGCACGATGGCAAAGGCGATAACTAGCGACAAGGTAAACCTTCACCCATCCTATATCTAGGTGGTCAGCAATACTTCAAATCGGCCAACCATATCAGAGCTAAAAAATATTACATCTACTAGATATGACCCTCAGTTTTGCTAACATTTGGGAAAGCAAGATCAGAGCGCATAATAGAATAAAATGGGAACGAGAGAAATCAGCGGGAAAAAGGGTCATCGGCTGAAATGAGGAGAGAAGATGTTAGAAGGGCAAACTAATACTCAGGCTTAAACCCTCTCCTATCCATATTCCTCCGCGTTTTATTTTTCAATTTCTCAATTTCCCTTTCTTCTTATCCCCTTGATCAATTTTACCCGTTTTTATTTTAGCCCGACTCATCCCGGTCTTGGACAATGATTTCAGCAAAAGGAAAATATAGGAACTACTATGTGGGGCCATTTCAACACTTTATTAATACAGTTCAAACTTTAATCATCATTTGCCTTTCGTTTTCATATCAGTTGCAACCCCTCAGCCTTGTTCCCCCTTTTCTCCCAAGGCCCACAAGCCTATATTAATTGAATTTACAGTCCTTTCGACTTGTTTTATTTTCTCCTTTTACTTCTATCACCGAAATTATTTATTTATAACATGACAATTTCAGATCGATATAGTTTCATCCTCTTGACATGACCAAACACGACACCGTGGTTTTGATATATAGGTACCCTGGTTGCTAGAATGGAGGAGGACAGAGACGGAACGGAATGGAAAAGAAGAAATTCTCTGAAGGTAAAAGAATATTTCCGTACTGTTTCTTATTTCCCTTTCTACAACAAGTCTATCTATGGATTCAATTTTGTTCCATTGATCTTGATTAACTTGTGATGGGCTTTTCTTTATACTTAAAGAAGGTTGTCGTTTGATATTTTGGTTTACTCATAAATTTTGATTCTTGTTAGCAGGCATTATTATGCTGCTTGTTTTCTCAGAGATTCAATGTCGAAGTGATTTAAGCAGCATAGTAATTACATATAGACAAAGTTATTAATAAACACATGTTAATTTTTGCTAGATCAGAGATAATACGCTTTTTATTATCACTCTTTTATTATTTTTATTTTCTTATTTTAAGTTGTATTTTTGCATTCACAAATTTCGTTCACGCTTTTTTGTTGTTGACTAATTAAATAGAATTCAAGGAATGCAAGACTAAAAGACTTTCCTTACTCTCCTTGATTATCAAATATCACATAATAAAATAATAATCAAGCAGAGAAGCAATATGATATGTGTGTGTATAAAATTATACAAATTTAAACTGGAAGAAACTGCAAGGCTTGTTGTGCCCTCCTCCAAGAATTGAGCAACTCCAGCGATGTACTCCACATGTAGCTATTTAAAAATGCTGGTAGAAAGGAAAAGAAAAGAACAGATAACACCTAGCAAAAGAAAGAAAAGAAAGAAAGAGAGCAAACATCAATATTAAGAGTAAAGGAAAAAATGACTTGTCAAGAAAAATGCACATAGTCTACAGAAGTAGTGTAATAAGTACTATCCAATGTCAACCGTCAACCGTCCATGCCCGATCCCAAACTGCAAATCCAACTATACCATACCGTTCAACGAATACGATCCGCTCCCACCTAACCCCGTAGACCTAATTGCCGGGTAAAATACCTGAAGGATCCCCTCCGCATCCAATCCGAAATGAGAATGGCAACATCATTATCGGCCATAAAAGCCCTAACTAAGTTGTATATCGTGTTTATTTGGCCAGGAAAGCGTTTGTTATATGTTCGACAGCCAAGCCGTCCAATATGAGAAATAAAAAGCAAAGAAAGATGACTCATTCAGAAAATCCCGACATTAAATCATCGGGATCCAAGATCGGGCCGATCCAGCTCAGCTCGGGCCGCATTCGACCATAGTTTATATAGTTAGATATGAGTCCCCCTGACCACATGAACTTTAGAACCTTTTTTTTTTTTGTGGTACCTTATTTTACAATACGCACGGATGAGAAGGACTTTCGTGCACTATGCCCTTGGTATGCCAAGACTCGCATACCATATGTCTCTTTATATTGATTTGCCCACTGCCCGACATAGGTGCATGAAACGATTGTTTGATCAGTGAAAATTGCTAACAAACAGGAGAGTGGCTATTAGCAATATCACAGTTAATATGTGTGGGTGATTCCAAAATAGAGAAGATCATGCGATACTAATCGCTAGTACTAACTACTAACAAGCTGTTTCATGCATGCAATCAATAATAAAAAACATCCGCTCTAGATGTGATTTAGAAGCCCAGAGAATCTCTTCAGAACAAAAATTTGAATATGAAAATGATCACTCAATTCTACATCTGTTAAATAAAGTGACTTATTATTTATTCGGAGAATAATCTGAATTTGCGAGAATTGCATGTTTTTATGCTCAGAGCGCCCAGCGAAGAAAGGATGTGATTGATTTGCAACTCGGGGCTTAAATTAGAAGATTAAATCTTAAATCAGAGTGGCACGGCTCACAAGGTGTTCTCATCAGTGCCCGATACTGGCGTAGCTTACGATTATTAGAATCACCTCAAATAACTCAGTACAGTACAAAACGAATGTAGCAAATTACGAAGTAGTTAAATTTGAGATTTTCCATGACATATTAGTATTATAACTGGATTGAAGACTGACATAAGATCATGAATAGCTCGTTATCGTACGTATAGTACAGTTGTTATTTTTGTTAATTTTGTAGTCTAATTGGACTCATACCAAAAGTTCACATTGATCGTAGTACTATATGGAACGATGGAACTTACAGACTCCCTTGGAAGATATGGACACACACAACAAAATCATCTACAGTCGTCGAGTTGGACCCATTAAAGATATTTATGCTCATGACAGATAGACTTTTGCAGGATCCTTCTAATGGGTAGCGGAGCGCTATATTTGCGATAAGAGTAGGGTCCGATTATTGGGAAACATTTCGTTATGAAAAATATTTTGTTGGCCACCGACGATCCGCGAAATCGCGAATGAACAATCTTTACGGGGGCATCAACCCCATCCTTTTAACAAGCCTCTCCTAGGCGATTGCCCTCAGCCTTGATATTCGAAGATATAGCACAGTATCTGCATCCTGACTCTCTATTGCAGCTGTTCCGAAATGCTGACCGTTGGTGAACTCGATCTGCTCATTGAGAACTGGGGAATCTGGTACAGGGAAAATGGCCTAGCTTTAGATCATAGAACCCCAGATAGAATCATACTGACCATTTCTGTGGCCACGGGGTCTCCAGTCCCGTTCCGCCTCCAAATTTCTGCCCTCCCTTTCACCTGTCCCCCAGGGGTTTTAGACCACTTTAGCAAGATGACAAGCTGCACGATAATGTTTCCCTTCATCCAAATATCTTTATCTGCCCGCAAATAAGGTAATGGCTCAGGCCAACTGGACTCTAGAACAATTGAGGGAAAGTCGTCGGTATCAGCTCTGAAGAAAAAATTCTGGCTCTTTGTGAGAGCTTTGGTAAACACCAGTAAATCCCTCAAAGGCTGAAATGTGTTGTTAGCATATCGATCCCGTTGGAAGGTGGACAGAACATACCCGTTCCGACACCAGCGTCTAGCACCCTCTGCTCCTCACGGCTCACAAGACCATCCAGAGTCCATTCCACCAGGGCATCGTGTAACTCCGTGGGAATGATCCGGGTTCGAAGTGCTTTTGTAAAAGCGTTAAAGTTGAGTCTGGATTACCAAGCTCATATCAGAGATTAGAAGGAATTTGAGATGTTTATTTTGTTTTAGTGGTGTTGTCAGACCTGATATTTTCCTTTTCGGCGTATTCTGAAACTGCCAATGATCGAGAAATCAAAGACTCGCCACTAGGGTTAATGTCCTCATGCTGATTTCGGCGAACTGCTGGATGGTGGGTATTGTATGAACGAGGTCATTGAATATTTTCTGGGCAGTAGGCCGCGACTACTCAGGCTTAGCAGATAGTCTCCGCTCGTGTGATTATTCCGAGCGGCACTCGCAGAGGAAGCCATGGCGGAAATAAGAGCTATTTGCTGTATACAAGAGATAGTATATCAAGTGAATAGTAACTCCGTATAGTTTCGATAGATCTTATCAGCAGAAGACCGCTAAGGAGCAAGTGGCAGTGGGTGTCAAATAACAATACAGCCAACGAAGTGTGGCGATTGTACTCTACATGCTCCCTACGGAGTACGTACAAGTTAGTCGATGTTGGAATGTGGGCTATATGTTGTGTGCACGGGCCTCCGTAATAGGAAGCCCAAGACCCGTATCCATGTGGAACCCCTGAGCCTTTGAAATTTAGTCACGTGATGCATGCCTTCATGGAACCTTAACGATGTCGGGAAGGACTCGTTGCGTAAGCTAGCCCTAGGCCCGCCCGTAGGCCCTTAAGGATTGAGATCAGAAAAAAAAGCTTTTAACCATGGAGAATTAATTGTTTCTTTTTTTTTTTTTTTTTTGAGTACTACAATAGCTTGCTTCTCTCTTAAAAAAGAAAAGAAGAAAAAGAAAAACCTTCTAAAGACTAGCATACATTTATAAACAAAAGGAATCGGTAAACAATAAACAATAAACAATAAACAATGCCAGCAAGAGGAAAGAACCATAAAGTGAGTGAGAAGGAATGGGTGTACCCTCATCCTTCGGCCCACCGAAATGGCAGGCGTTCTCTCGTTCCCCAATGCACGTCTCTATCATGCAATTATAGCTTTCTTTTCATTCAGATATTTCAATACTCAATATATTTGAAATGTATCAAAGATCGATCGGTATTGAAATGGGGTGGTAAAGGTGCTATGCGCATAGCATAAGTATGAAGGAAACAGCAAGAAAAGAGTTTGAAGAGAGTATGTGAACTTCTTAATCATAACACAATTGGTCAAGTGGTATGATAGTATTAATGCTCGGCCAACATAGAAGTGTGACAAAGTATGGCTTGACCAGCCACCCTTATGTGCTTCTCTGCGCCGCGTTGTCTGCACGTTCGCTGGCTTAGCTATCTGATGCGGATGAGGCGGGGAGGAGTTGGTGTTTATATTGGACAAGGCCCTTCGAAGTCAGTAGAAGGGAAAGAAAGCGGGTGTTACGTATCAACAGCACTATGGTAGGCTATTAGTTATATAAGGTGTAGGTCCTCTCATTAGTTACAGAGTTCAGTCTGAAATCAATTAACTGTGAAGAAACATCAGAGAATCAAATCAATGCATTTGAGTTCTTTTCAATCTCTATGACGCAGATAATATATCAAAGATAGGAATCGTTTATATACAAATTTAATCACTGAATTCCTCTATCTAAAAATATCAGCGTTTCTTATATAGACAGGCTCATAATACGATGCATTATAATGGTATTGGCCGCCCTACTCCGTATATATATAATCTCTAGCAAATTCCTGCAGCGATGTTAATGAAAATATAGACCAAAACAAAGTTATACAATTTTTCTCAAGTGTTTAGCAGAGAATGAAAGTTAAAAACTGTGATTTTATCAATTTTACCATCTTCAAGGCCATATCAAACCATAGTTTCTAGATAAAGAAATGAAAGCGTCAACAGAAAATGATAAAAGTGTCTGATACTGGTTTCAAAAAAAATCCGAGCATTACATTGATCTCATGCTTTGTGTGTGACCTGTTTCATACTCCGTATTCCTTGCCGGCGGTAATTATGCTATGCATGCATGATATATTCTGTATGAATGATGAAGAATTTGGCATAGAGTACGGAGTACGGAGTACGGAGTAACAATGTTGTATTCGTGGGTCAAATAAAAAAATTGTTGAGATTTGTGATAAAAAATTTGCCGACGAGCGATGGTTTATTGGTCATGGATGTGTATATATAAATGGGTGCGCCGGGAAATTTCTTGGATGGACACTCGTTTCATCTGCCACCTGAGGCCGGCCAGGGCCTTTTCAGAAATCCAGGGATGAAGCATTTTGACCAGGGCGGATATATCTATTGGCCACTGTGACATAACCAGCTGGATTATTTCCGGACTTCGATTATCAACATATTACTGCAGCAGAGTACGGAGTATTATTACTAAAAGTACGGAGTAATAATACTCCGTTTCTAAATCCCGGGCATGAAACACGAAGGAAAGAGGAAAAGGAAAAAAGAAAAGGAAAAACCCACATCCATGTGGGAGGAAGAGACCGGCCAAGCTGTCAAAACACACGTATATTATTAATATAAAATGCAAATTAGCATCATGGATGTAAAAAACCTTCCTCGTCATCATTCCTCGTTTTCTTCGCGGCGCTTTCATGACTTACATAGCAATCCATCGCTCTCCTTTTCCAGGCTGGCCCCCGGATAAGTGATATAACTGCGCTAGAGACGCAAGGACACACAGCATATCATTTCAAACTGCAGAGTAAACGAGCTTTTTAAAATTCTAAATGAGGATCCACAGCACCAATTCCCGTGTCTAGACTCGAAAGAGCAACTAGCGGGCACTGTCGCTCTGGGGCGGAAATTTTTCGTACGGAGGTACATTTTTTAACGCTTGTGGTAATTGAGTTAACTTAACTGCATAACTAGCTAAGTCAGCATGTGGGTATTTTTGTCAAAGCTTTTTTGCCTGCCGAACTAAATATAAAGTATCTTTGAGATCACCATTCACGCTAACCATGTATCTATCCCCTTCCCTGGAGCCGAGGAGGAACGAGACGCAGGGGAGGGAATGGATGTACCCCCGTACGCAGTACGGAGTAAGCAGTTCCTAGATAAATTTAGGGGGGGGAGAGAGAGCGCTAGGAAAGTTAGAAATGCCCAGACGTATATAATAGTAATGGATGGGAATGGATGAGAAGTCTACGGAGTACGGAGGGTAAATCGGCCAAAGGGTAGGGCACGGAGTAAAAGAATGAAAAGTAATTTATTTACTGACGTGCAGCTTGCTTGCGGAATAATTGATTGGGAGCAACAGTTTATCAATTCATACGGCGCGTCTGCAAAAAAAAAAAAAAATCTGCGTTCAGGGGAATTATAATTTATATACGGATTAACTAACTACAGAGTAAATTACATCACGTTTACTCCGTAATGCTAAACAACGGAGTACAAAGTACGGATTAGAGACGCATCCAGTAGATCTGTGAGAGTAGCTATGTTAGCAGAGGAAGAGCCTACGCGGTAGTTAAGCCCGCCTGCTGATAGGTTTTATTTTATTTTATTATATTTTCTCCAAAGTATTTATTTTCTTGGGTGGATTTTATTTTATTTTTTTATTTTTTTTATTTTTATTTTGTTTTTTTGTCGTAGAGGCAAGGAAGAATTTGGCCACTTACCACTTCGTAGCGGACAAATGCGGTAGAGCAAAGTAACTCTTTTTTTCTTTTTGGACTTGTAAGCTTCACTTTTTCCTCCTACACAGTAAATGCTTGTCCAGAGGTATTTTTTGTCGAGTTCTGGTTAGTTCATGTATCAATATCACTGCTGAATAATAGTAAGAAATACGGACTAAAATGGCGATAGTTGATATACTCCGTATGCTCCGTAGTGTTTATAATAAAAGGGAGTCGGAGCTTGCTTCGGGCTTGTAATTCCATACGGAGTACGGAGTATATGCCAGCAGAAATAGTTGAATGGGTTGAATTGTTCCACCGCGCTTGAAGAAAGGCCAAAGATGTGACTAGAAAAAAATAGTTCAAATTATGGAGAGCTTGTGCCATACAAGAGGGTCCGTCTTATGTGCAGTAAAGAGTACAGTACATTATTACTCTTTTGGCCATGATGAATCATTGACATCCGGTTGGCAAAAAAGGTAATAAATAAAATGAAATAAAATAAATTCATAGAAAGGGAGGGGAGGAATAATAGCGGGCTGTTTGTTTTACTCCGTACTCCGTACAGAGTACTCTGATCAGCGGAAGACAGAACTAGTTAAGTTAGAACAAAAGATTTGCAGAAAAAGAAAAAGGATAAGGAAAGAAAAGAAAGAAATGGGCAGTTAGACAGCTTGCTGCTTAAATATTTAGCCTGATTATTTTTCTAGTTAACTGTTTCCCGTATTAACATATGTGGGCAAAAAGAAGAAGAAGAAGCAAAAAAATCTTCTAGATCAACGTATCTTTGTCCTCTTGTCTGTTGCTGTTTCTTTTTCTCTTGGTTCTGCTTCTTCATCTTTGGCTTCGTCTTCTTCTTCCTCTGCTTCTTTTTTCTTTCTTTCTCATCTTTGTTGAATATATATATTCCAGCTTGTCAACCACCAGAACAGCAGATCTCCATGATATCAGTCCGATCAAGCTACTCGACCAGCAGCAGATTGTTTCTTTCTTTCTTTCTCTCTCTGCCTGCCTGGCCGGAGTGCTATTCCTCTAGTCATTCCATAGAGTCTCCACACAGTTTTCACGGTTGTTACTTATCCCGCCAGCCGTGATATTTGATCAGACAAGTTTTCGCTAGGGACTGGGGACAAAGTCTTGCGAGGAACTCGGGGCGTTGGAAGTCCTTGACGTATTGGAATGGGAGCATAGGGGTTAAAGTAGCAGTGAATCTACTTGAATTTTGAATTTTGAATATTGACGATTGAATATTGGCGATTTGAAGATTGAAGATTGAAGATTGAAGATTGGAGATTGAAGATTTTAACCGAATTCGGGGGTCTCCTTAAGTGCTTGATACGGGATAAGAGAGAGTGATCCGGAGTGAGTAAATAAAGTGGAAGAGAGAGTTGTGAAACTAATCCCCCCCAGCTAATACATAGCATTTATGCTATTTCTGCCCCTTAGTTAGGTAGTGTCCCTTAGTCCTTGACTCCTTGTTGGCAGCCATGTCGCAGTTTCGGCGCCGTCAACCCAGCGAGGATAGCCCCAACCCGCGCCAACAACAACGCCAACAGCAACAGCACCACCACCACCGTACTAACCAACATCAACTTCAACCTCACCCCTACAACTACAACCACTACAACCAACCACAACCACATCATCATCATTCTAACTATACCGCTTACACTCCTTTCACTCCGCGAACCTACACTGCTTACTCGCCGCCCTCTCCCTCCGACCCGCAGCAGAGAGGAGGAGGAGGAGCCGCTGCTGCAGCTGGAGGCGCCAAACAGGCCTTGACCCCCCTGATGCCCACCTCCCTGATCCCCAGGGATTACCTGACCCAGCATTCAGATGCCGCCAACTCAAGCGCCGGCTTGAGCAATAGTGCTCTGAGAAACAATAATACAAACAATTCCAGCAATTCCAGCAATTCCAGCAATTCCAGCCATTTCGACCAAAACTTCCGCTCCCAAGCCCCCGTTCTGCCTCCTATTCGCACCACCACCACCACCACCGCCACCACTACCACTGAACCCGCGACAGCGACACTCCACCACCCCAGGACTCGCCCTCATTTATCCTCCTCTCCCTCTGCCTCGCCCTTCTCTTCTTCCTCCAAACCTCCTGGTTCCGCGCTTACCCCTCGATCGCCCTCTCTAAACCAGGAGGATTCGCCCATCTCAATCTCACCTAAATCGACGACTCCGAGGGCCGCTCGTTCAGTCGCTTCGTCCAATACCTCTCCTATCTCTCCGCGATCTCTTTCTCCTTCGCTTTCCCCCCTATCCGCTTCTACATTCACTGGGGTATCAGCTTTTCCTGTCCCTCCCAAAAGCACCACCACCACTGAGCCGCCCACGACGGACCGCATTCTGAACCAGTCGCCAGAGGTGCTGAAGTACCATCCCGCACCCCCAGACCGACTGGCCGGTTCGTCGCACCTGCGGGGCGCCAATGGGAATATGCCAAAATCTTCCTCTTACGATGTGCTGCGAAAGGCGTCTGATCCACCCCGCCCAGTCACCATGAATAGCAATAATAACCACAATAATAATACAAGCAGTAATAGGAATACCAACAACCACCATAATAATAATAATGGTGTTCGTCGTGTTACATCCCCTAATTCTGTCTCCCCTTCTCCACCCCTATCCAACCCAGCCCTATCATCCGCTGTGGGAGATCGCATCAGAACGATGCCACGGACCTCTTCAATCGATTCGGCCATCTCATCCATATCCTCCGCCCATTCGCAAAAATCATCTCCCGAAGCAAGTAATGTCACGTCCGAAGATATCGCCAATCTCATCTCCACTGCCGGCTCCGCCGAAGCTGTCATTATACACCTGCTCAAGGAGAAACAACAGGCTGCGTCGCAGAATGCCCAGTTGTGGAGACTGGTTGATAAGCAGCGCACGATGGTTCTGGGCTTGAATAAGGATCTTGAACGCGCGATGAAGGATAAGGATCGTTATCGGAAGAAGCTTAAAGAATTACAGACTAACCCGCCAGCTATCCCTGAAAGAACATCTCCCGTGGATGGTGAGCTTGCGTCTGAAGGAGACAATACTTCATCTAAGGGTAGGAGTAAATAACAGCTTCGAATCTTAACAGCATCCTCCCCTCCCCTCTGAGCCTTTTATATTTGCAGCGATTCATCTTCTGACTGACACAAAATGTAGACACGGCTTCTGGACATGGTCGAACAACACAATCGAATACCACTCTGCGGAGTTCGCTGGATGAGCCTGCAATGTTTCCATCGCACTCACAACTCCCCCATTCGCACACCGACCCTCAACTTGCCAAAGGAAGTACTCCCAGCTCCCGTCCATCAAGCCCCAACGACAGCGCACGAGCTGAACAATCAACGGTTAATAACTACACCAATAAGCATCTGCGCGATTCCCCCACCGACTCTCTTATGCACGAAAAACAAAGAGAGCAGGCTAGAGCTTTAGGAAATAGAACTTATGATAAGAACGGGATTAACACGACCGATCCTTCATTGAAGAGCGCGCTTCCTGCAAATTCACCAGCTGAGGGCCACAATCCCCCGAAACAAACGTCGCCTCCCCTCAGGAGACCCCCTCCCGCCCCCTTAAACCTCAGCCAAACTGAGCGGACTCATGCACAGTCTCAACGGGTAAACATAGCTGTTGAGGATGACTCCGATTACGGCGATACCTTGGAGACCGATGGAATTCCTAGAATGGAGAATCGGGGGAGGAGAAAAACTAGGGAAGAAGACGATCGTGAACGCGAAGCGCTTCTGCTCCAGGAGAAAGCAGCTCGCAGCGCCTCCAGTAAGATGAAAGCGAAAACGATGCAGCCACATGAAGGAGCCCAAAGGTCCCACCAACCACCTCAAGGATTTGGTGGAATTAATGCCACCGGGAATCGAATTGTTGCCCACTCCCCTCCCCCTGGGCTTTCCCAACAGATATCCCCGCTTGACTCTCTCGCGTCGATGTTGAGCCCTCCGGTTAGTGAAACTGCGTCGTCTGAACGGGATAGAGTGGCCCTATCTCCTCCGATGAGCCCCGGACTACCACTAAGCCCGCGGCCGGGAGATCGCCCCCTGGGCTCTCCCGCCCCGCGCTTTCCAAAGGACGGTCATGGTACTTTTGCATCTCCACCCATGTCTCCAAGGAACGGCCTCCCACTGTCGCCGCGAGCTACAAAATTCCCGGCGCCTCCGTTCTCAGGTCCCACTACCACTACTACGACTACTTCTTCTGCTACGGAGGATAATGCTCCAACTAAACCAGCTGAACTTCGCATTCCGTCTCCTGCTCAACATGAAGCACCCAGGCAGGTAATTCCTACATTCGACGCTTCCGTTAAGATCGATAGCCCCACCTCACCGGGTACCTTCCAAAGTCGCATATATCGTGGTCTAGTGTCAGATCAGTACCCTGATCTACTCCTACCTCCCAATGCTCTGCCCTCCATTGACGTCAAAGTTTCATCTTCCCGGCTACGGCCATCGCGTAATAGCTACTTGGCCCTCAAACCTACAGAGGAAGAGCCTGTTTTCACCCTCAGTGTGTTCTCAAAGGCCAACCGCGCGGAACTATGGCGAGTAGAGAAAGTCATACTAGCATTGCCGCAGTTGGATCAGCAATTGAAACAGGTATCGAACTTTGCTGGACGGTTACCTGACCGGTCTATATTTAGCGGCCACTCTCCAGCAAAAGTTGATGCGCGCAGAGCAGCGTTGAATACCTATTTCGAGTCTATTCTCGAGATGCAGATGGATGAAGCGTGTGCGCTGGTGGTATGCCAGTTTTTGACGGCGGATGCCATTGAACCTCGTGATGACGAGACCAGCTTGCTCAATGGTGAGCGCAAGGGAAAGCGTTCGTACCCTCTGGGTCCGGATGGGAAACCGAGGATTGAAGGTTATCTGACGAAGCGAGGGAAAAACTTTGGTGGGTGGAAAGCGCGCTACTTCGTCCTTGACGGGCCGGAGTTGAAGTATTATGAATCACCCGGTGGGCCCCATATGGGCACTATCAAGATTCATCATGCGCAGATTGGCAAACAATCTCAGTCGGGAAATAGCAATCAGTCGCCGTCCCGGGCTGATGACGATTCGGATAATCAGTATCGCCATGCGTTCCTCATTCTGGAACCTAAGAAAAAGGATTCTTCTGCTTTTGTGCGCCATGTGCTGTGTGCTGAGAGTGACGAGGAAAGGGACTCGTGGGTTGAAGCGCTCTTGAGTTACGTTGAGCAACATTCGGAAGACGAGGAGAGTTCCAAGCTTCATCACCAACCTTTAAAACACGATGGGACATCGAAGACTCGTCTGCTGTCTGGTAGTTTGCGGAAGAATAGCAGGGACACGGATAGCCCTGAGGAAACTGGTTCTGGGGATAAACTCCGCTCGTTTAGTTACGACGATGTCGTCGCTGCTGAAGCTCCCATCCGCGGGCCTCCTGGTAGCATTCTACCTCCGGGTAAGGGCGGTGCCGTCGGACTGCCGGAGCCGGGATATCAACTTCCTTGGGATCAGAATGTACCCCAGTCCCCGTCTTTCAAGAGCATTTCAGGCCCGACCAACGGAGTCAAGATCCAGGATGCGGGGGCGTGGGGCAACAAGATCCCGCCACCCATGAGCACGAAGGAGAAGAAGCGCTCCATCTGGGGCTTCCGTGCTGCGTCAACTGCTGAACTAGCTAATCAGATACAGAATCATGAGGCTGGTACCAACTCCCCAACCGAAAGGCGAGAGGCAGTGCGAGCGGTTTTCGGATTGCCCCTGGCGGAAGCGGTGGAGTACTGTGGTGTTCCGGGGATTAACACTGGGCTTCCTGCGGTTGTTTATCGCTGTATCGATTACCTGCGCGCGAAGGATGCGGCATTGGAAGAGGGAATTTTCCGCCTCAGTGGCTCGAATGTGGTGATTAGGGCACTGAAAGAGAAGTTTAATACGGAAGGGGATTTGGACTTTTTGGAAGGGGATACGTATTATGATGTTCATGCTGTTGCGTCCTTGTTTAAACAGTATCTGCGCGAGTTACCGACGACGGTGCTGACGAGGGATTTGCATTTGGACTTTATTCGAGTGCTTGGTGAGTTCTTCTTTCTCCTTTTCATTTTTTGTTTCCATCTAAACTACGATTATTAACGCTTAAAACAGAACTCGACGACAAACAGAAGAAAATCACTGCCTTCAATGGACTTGTCCACCGACTTCCCAGGTCAAACCTAATCCTCCTCAAGGCCCTCTCTCAGTACCTAATCGACATCGTCAACAACTCAGACGTAAACAAGATGACTGTCCGCAACGTCGGCATCGTTTTCGCTCCAACACTCAACATCCCCGCACCCGTCTTCTCAATGTTCCTCACAGACTTCGAAAGTATCTTCGGTGAACCTGTTTCGGACTTTTCCATACACGGAGCACCCCCTCCTGTAGAACTACCTTCCGATAATAATATTAAGAAGTCCCTGGACCCAGAGGATATCCGCTCACCACGTCATCAGATGTTCTCAGATTTACCGACACCCTCGTTCAACCAGTCTTCATTCCACCAGCAGTCGTCATCTTCGGCGGCACCGCAGCATCGTCACGTGTCGGATTTAACGCCGCAGGAAGCTCAACATGCACACACAGCGCAACTATATCGGGATCAGCAACGGGATCGTGACCGCTCTCGCGACAAATTTGATACGGGATTTATACCCCTGCAACCCACTTATGAACAACAGATGCTGGGTGCCGAACCGCAGGCTCCGCGCCGTCATGGACAGGGTCTCGAACCTCCGGACCCTTATAATTCTATGAGCAGTCTGATGCCACCGTCATCTGGCAATGGCAGTAACAATGGGGGCAATAATAATAATACGAATGCGACTAGCAAGGCGAAGCGGCGCGAGAGTAATTTACTTTTTATGAATTTGGGGAATAAGAAAAGTGGGATGCCGAACACGGAGGGGCAGAGGCCGAGCGATGAGAGGTGTATGTGAATATTGATTTACTCCCCCAACCCCCTCCCACCAGGCTTCCTTGCTTTAAAAACTCTTCAAATGGGGCGAAATGTAAAGCTAGATAATTAGGGAAGTTGATATGGGAGTAACTCGTGCTGACTATATTTGCGATGAATAGCTATGGTCTCTGAGGGCTCGGCATTTGATTAATGACGCTTGATTTCTCGAAGGCAACGAGAAAGAAAGAACGAGAGGGATGGATATAATACGCCTGGTTTGCGTGTTAGTTTTCATTCCTCTTGTCCCCTTTTGTTATTTTTTTTCCCCTGCCATCGCGCTTGGAAGGAAAGAATGTGTGTAATTTTAATGTGTGAAGATGGACGTATGGATGATTTGATGTCCCATTTTCCTACCTCCCTCCCGCAGATGATTTGCGGCATTTGATTTATCATTTGATTTATTTAATGAGGGGGGAGTGAAACCTTGCGGGTACGAAATATTGTTGGGTGAACCGGGGGGCACGCCAGTGAACGGTAGAAAAGAAGAGAGAAACGTACGTGTTGACATACCTCATGCTCATACCAGTTCCCCCCACTGGCCCCATGGAACTGTAATTCCCGCTTTCTTCTTTACTCTATGGTCTTTTTTGTAATATTTTTATACCCTGTGCTGTCCTTTTTTTTCATCTCTTTTTTTCAATTTTATTCTTGGTTTATCTTTTTTCCATCTCTTGCAATTCTAGACGAGACTGTCTTTTGATATGATCTAAGAAGCGTGCCGATTCTGGGGAGAGAGCGAGAGAAAGCCAGAACTGTAGCAAATTTTTTCATCGGATTTCGTTTGCTTTTTTCTGGCCTTTTGTCTTCCACTTCTTCACCCTCCTTTTGGATTATTGGTGAGCGGTGATAGTTTTTTTTTTTTTTTAAACTCTCTATGCTTTTATATTTTTTTTATTTCATTTAAATTTTCAACATCTGATGAAATGATTGAGTTGTGTGTTTGATTGAGGACTTTACTTCCTTTGTGTTTTTTATTTCGCTCAACTTTTCTGTTTTCCTTTTTTTTCACTTCTGCGCTTCTACTGTACTACTCCCTTTCTTTTCTTCTTCTCACTGCATTACTTTTCATTTTCAGTTTTACATTTTTAATTATTCATTTTACCTCACTATATACCGTCTGTAGCGTTGGCGCTTTCATGTTGTTCCGTCTCATTCATCAGCTTTCGGTTGGTACTTAATCATGCTGAGCTATAGAAACAGTACAAGGTGGATGGATGGTGGCAATGATTTCTAGAAAATATCTAAGTTTATATTTTATTTTGAATGCTTTTTGATCCCTTGTTACTTTAATGAAAAAATGTTTATGAGCGCGATTGGAGCCAGGCGGATCTCAGGAGCTGCATATAAGTGGAACACAGTAAACGAAGGTGGCTATCCCTTTATGAGTTCCATTTATTTACCTTAAATTATCAGTTCACGTCATCCCTGAAACATCCTTGGAACCTTTGAGAGGCAGTCAATACTCACGTGATCTGCATTTTTCTATCCAGCTCGGGAGTTTATTTGAGCACACAGGCCACGAGGATTTCGACATATTGGCCAGTACAGTGTTTAGTGCGAACGAAACGGTAGCTTTTCTTTTCGTTCATTTTTTCTACGTTATTGCTTGAACGCGGGCAAGCAGTCAACTGCAATAACTTTTTGAAGTCGCGTAGATGAACGCCTGTGATTTGTGTTCTATATCGGCACGAACAGTAAGGGTTCCATTTCTTGATACAGGTCCCCCACCCTATCCGTGGTCCAAAAGAAAAGGAGCGATAAATATATACAGAAGAACAGAAGTTAAATGAAGGACAAATAACAATTAAACGAGTGACTTGGGTATCAAACATATCAACCAGGATATGTGCCATCCCGCCCTGTCTTATCCGTGGTATGCAATGGTAACCTCAAGTCGGACAGCACCAGGAGGCAAGTTGCCGCCAATGCCTCCAATGTCGCGGTCTTTGGCCCCGTAGGCATTATCGACTTTTCCACCAGGCCTGATTGTCGAGCAAACACCACCAACCTGGCATATCTTCATACCCTGAACTTCCATGTTGGACATCTCTGCTTGGATGGCAGAGACATCAAAACCAGACCAGCCGCCATTGGGCGCGCTGCCAAAGTCGAATTCACCCCAAGTGCACGCGTATGAGCCCCATTTGTTCTTAGGCAGGGTTGTGCCTTTATACGCGCCGAAACTTCCTTGGGTGTTCTCGTCGAAGGCGACGAACTTGGTCTCGCCTGGGTTGAGGATGAGATTGAGGGCAGAGTGGCCGTAGTGCCCGTCAAGTTTACCGTCTGGGCCTATTTTGTTCCAGAAGACTACAGTCCATGGTTCGGTGTTCTCGCCCATGATTTTCGCTACATATTTGTAGTTCGCGACTTTATTTTCGGGGACTTCGATGATGTTGCTTCCCCAGGGGTTGCCGACGTTGCCTTGGTACATGTCACCACTGCCCTTGCCGCTGGTAACGCGTTCTCCGAAGCCGGCGGTAGTGAAGACGTTGGAGACGATAGAGGCCCATTCGAAGCGCTTGGCGATGTGCTTATGATGTTGGATATTTCCATGGGGTTGGCCGAGGCCAAAGGGAGCAAGAGCTCCGAGGAGAGCTAGCGTGGATTTTAGTTGCATGTTTGTCAAAAGGAGGGTCGAAGGAGTTGGTTCGTATATATATCTATATGTGTGTGTTTGTGTGTTTATGAACGCCGGCGCCGCAACAGGATGAGGAACTTTTCAACAGCGGCCAATAACCCAAAATGAAAATATAAAAGAGCGTGTGGTTTGATTTAACCGTAAAACATGGGACGGATGGAAAGAATATAAGGCCATATAGACGGGTGGGGAAACAAGGTTCTTTATATAGCCCAACAGTGATGCCGGGCGCAAGCGCCTTGCCCGTCTGCCAGCCTCCCAATATCTAACCCGAGCTTGGGAGGCTCCGCTATCCGGAGCGCCCAAAAATTTAGCAATCATAACAGGGAGATGATTCAGGGTGCTGGCCCCTGGGCTGGTTCAATTCTCGCCTTGGGTGGGGTGTGAATCTGGGACGTGGACATTGGTTCCTCAAAGCAAGATTCAGGAACAGGAGTACTATTGGTGGAGACAACCGGTGCCTGACGCGGCCAGTGGCTGCAGCCTATGTGTATAACAACAGCTATTATCCTTCAGAAACGTGGGCCAGCAAAGTTTTGTGTCAGCTCTTTCATAAACGTTAACAGGTACAGAAAGTTGTCTAGAACGTCACCACCGTGGAGACATTGACCACGAGTTGAACTTTAAAAACCCACCAATAGGACCCTAGGCTGCGTTGAGTGATGTCCCCTCTTTGGAAACAGAAGTGCCGCCGAGTTCTTTGACGCCAGTCGAAAAATAATTGTTTGTTGTTGTGCCCGGATTCAGTCGGTGTGGGATGAACCCAGCAATCCTTACGGAGTAATGATTTTTGAATTTTAAACAAAGGAACAGCAAACGAAAGAGCCAAGTGAAAGAGCTAATTCCCCTTGGGGTACCCGGTTTGAGCCGGAGAAACTGCAACAGATATGTTAACTTTCAAACTATGAGGGGAGGGCAGGGCTGATCCCATGGCTCAAGGGGACGTGGCGAAGGGCCACTGGAAGTTTCAGGACCCCTGGCACCCATTGTGTTGTCCCAGAACCTACATTATTATTGGGCGACAACGGGAGTTGCAGGATGAAATAGCCGCCCAGCCTATTGGCTGTAGAGGTCGAGTCAAAGACAAGGCGCCTCTAGACCATTGCTTCAGTTATTCAAAGAAAACAAGGACATATTCCCACGTTAGTGTGTTGGTTGGTGTCAAAAGTTAGCAACAGTTAACTAAGTTAGGGTTAGGGCTAGGGCTAGGTTACATACTCCATATATCACCCCGCTAACTTATTCGATGGACCACTAACGGGTGAACCAAGGACGAGTTTATCCGACCATGGACTTACCATCTGCTATGTACAGGATCCGATATGATATGGATGGATGCTTTATCGGGATGGTTGTGACCGCTTTGAAAGGTGCTCCGTAGCGGGCATCAAACCGCCATATTTCATGATTCCCCGAGTATGTTCCGCCCGCCCTCTAATGGCTCATGAGATCCTGGCCGTACGGGTACATGAATTGTTCATGTCGATTGTCTGCGCACTGCATGTTTTCCTTCTACCTAGCCTGCTTTCTATAGCCTCCCGCTGACATACTTTGAGAGGCACCAAAATACCACTGCCGCGACGCAAGCTGTGCTGACATCTTCGCAAGAAAAGAGGTCAGCAGTAAGCTTGAACGTCGTATACTAGGCCGCTCCATGTCTTGGTTGACTCTTTCTAGAAACGTTACACCAGAAAATAGGAAAACTGAGTAACTTAGACAATTCATAAGGAACTTTCCACTGGAAATTGTCGCAGGCGCGCATTCTCAATTATTTCCCCTCGCCTACGTTCGCCTCCCCCTCCACAACTGACGTCTGTAACTCGACTATGGTTCCGACAAAAAATATTCGTCATGATGACGAAGCACGTTACAGTTGTCGGGGCAAAGGGAGGTGAGGATAGCATAAACGTTCGCTCTTAAGCCTTGCACCACCAAATTTGGGATTATACACAGACATTGTTGAAGGCGTACGAAGGTCTCCCGGACTGAGCTAATCCGGTGTTTAATGATACGGTCAGTTTGGTGACCCGTATTGCTGGCTACCAATACTATCAAAAGATGGCTGAGTTTGTACGTTTGGTGTGCTCGGTATGATTTGTTGGTGGGGAGAAGTTACTTTCGACAAGGTTACTTGTTTCATAAATGTCTACTGTCTTGGTGCAATTTGGGTATACCCCGTAGCTAAGCTGCTTCTTCACGGTTATTGTGATACCAGGAGTTTTGATATACTGCGCATACACAAGAAGTTCTGATGGCTACTCAAAAAGAGGAACCGTTAAAAGCATTGATTCGGCCTGTCCCCTGAAGAGCACATTAGAGGTAGGTCGATAAGAGACAAACAAATGATGTGATATAAATACAGATAAGGATCCATTTACGTATTGATACAATATATCCTGTTTGAATCTTCATCCACCTCGAGCACGTCATAACATTCAAGCCAGGCATCAAGAAAAGGGAAAGAAGGGAGTAAATGGTAGGCGCAAAGAAAAGTTGAATATGCCCGCTGATTCAGTATGAAGGTTCGATTCAAAGTACACCCACCAACGAACTAAATACGAGGTGGTTAAAAGATGACATAAAAGGCGAACAATATACCCATTAAAACCTCCTCGTTTTCTCCCCCCTCCAAAACCCCATAAGCTCGCCGGTATCTCCCATCCATTCCCTCACACCATCTACCAACGCCTTGGCCATGCCCTTGTTCTTCAGTTTCCCATCCCGATCCGCTAACGAGGACGCCGCCGTGGGCCCCGTCGCATACTCCGAACCCATACTCGGTAACACATTCTCGCCCGCGCTCAGACTCACAAACAGCGCAAAGGGTACCAGCCATACGCACAGCCCGAAATACGACGCGACCTCCGTAAACGACGGCAGATCTGCCGAGCCGTGGTAATATGGCTGTCTGGTATTGCTGCCAGAATCTTTTGACCACGGCATGGACGCCGACGATGAGTGCGTCGATATGGGGTCTGAGAAGTGGCGGAACCACAACCAATGATTGAGCCCGACAAGGAGGCAGGAGGTGATGAAGATTGGGTCCGTAAGTTTGACGATGGGGAAGCGGCGGAGATTTGCGGCGTAAATGAGGTGGGATATTATGCTAAGGACGCAAAGGGTGAAGGGGAGCTGGTCAATGAGGCAGAGTAGGACGTGCAGGGTAATTATGAAGTATATCAGGCGAGATAAAAGGCGGCGAGCGAGCACGGTGTGTTCTTCGACGAGCTCGGAGAGGTAGTAGAGGCCAGAGGCTGGAAGTTTGTTAGTTCGTTTCACCGTGGTTTAATACCGGGAGAGTTAATTTGCCTATAGCGAGGGTAAGAAATGAGAATCCCGCAATTAAACCCAGGTATCCGATCAAGGGTAGAATCCACATGGCCGCGGCGGGAGAATTAAATAAGTTGGCCCTGAGAGTTTGTATGTCCTTCTGTAGTATTATTTATACGAAGGGGGATTCTAAGTGTGCGGGGAACAAAAATACATTCGAATAAAATGTCATTCCGCTGTTTGCGTTGGAATCCAAGCTAAAATGTGTTGGTAAAATGCTATGGACATGTTGTGTAGATAGTATCGATGGGTTCAATGATGACGATGCTGGTATATATATATATTTAACTAAAAATGACGTTTGTCCCAAAGAGGAAAAAAGCAACCTCTCACAAAATTCTTGCGTCTCCCACACTGTATTTTCTGCTATTTTTAAAACAACCCCACGAACAACACATACTGAGGCTTTGAGTACCTTTGTTTCCGCCGATTTTTACAAAGTTGAAACTAAGGATAACTGCATATCATTAGAAAAGTGGGAAAGAGAAGAAAGTACGGATAATATTTTACTCTTTTCGTCGGCAAATTTCATCTACAAGGGCAAAATTTTTGCTCAAAATGTCTCGCCCGGAAGATACTCTGTATGTTTACAAATCTGATAACTGAGTGATTCTTATCACATATCACTCTATCGATTGTATTCCCTTAAGTACCCGCTACTAACATTTTCATACAAAACAGCCCCCCGGACCTCTTCTACAATGACTCCGAATCCCGGAAATACACCACTTCTTCTCGAATCCGCAACATTCAATCAGAGATGACCCACCGCGCCCTCGAGCTTCTAGACCTCAAATCGCCCTCTCTCATTCTCGACATTGGCTGCGGTTCTGGCTTGTCAGGCGAACTCCTCTCCGCTGTACCATCATCCGAAGGCGGACCCCACACCTGGATTGGCATGGATATCTCCCCGTCGATGCTGGACATTGCCTTACAGAGAGATGTAGAAGGCGACCTATTTCTGTCAGATATTGGCCAGGGCATCCCATTCCGTGCTGGAACTTTTGACGCGGCCATTAGCATCAGTGCCATTCAGTGGCTGTGTAATGCGGAGTCTAGCGAAGTTAGCCCCGAGGGAAGATTACGCAGATTTTTTGACGGGTTATATGCTAGTTTGCGTCGGGGTGCACGTGCTGTGTGCCAATTTTATCCAAAAAACGATGCGCAGAGGAGCATGATCAGCGGGGCCGCTATGAAAGCTGGATTTGGTGCCGGTATTCTTGAAGACGACCCTGGGACCAAGAATAGCAAGCTTTACCTTGTTCTGACCGTTGGTGGAGGTGGCCTGCAAGGCGACATTACTGGAGTTGTGGATGGAATGGATGATGTGGATGTTCTGGATGCGAGGAAGAAGGCCATGGCTGCTCAGTTTCAAGGTAGGAGGGGTGTGAACCCCACTAATGTGAAGGGGAGCAAGGCCTGGATCAAGAGGAAGAAGGAACAGATGGAACGACAGGGCAAAATCGTTAAGCCAAGCTCAAAGTATACTGGCCGGAAGAGGCGTATTGCCTTCTGATCATTTTGCGTTTTAATGATTTACATCTCGCCAATCTCCCACCCCCCCTGGACATTACTTCTTCCGACCGTGTGCACTCATGGGGTAAATTGAAGGGCATGGATATTGATCTATTCGGGCGTGGGCAAGAGAAACTACCCCATCACGGTAATCAATCGCAGAAACCGATCACGGCATGTGGAGAAATGCCTCACCCATATTTGGAACAAATCTAACGCTCACGTCTTCTACCACAAAGTGGAACGGTACCTTATCGAACTCAGCATGACCGGAAGGCGCTGCGAAATCAATTATCATCATTATCATGATCATTGGTCCGGCGTCTCTATATCTCATAGCACTCACCGAAATATAGATGCACCAGCCCATCTCCCCAAGGAAACAAAGGAGCCATCAGAAGTTACAAGTTTTGGCACAATTTGCGTTCTATTCCACACCAATCGCCCTTGGTCGATGGAAAGGGCCTAACAGCCAACAAGGCCAAGCTGAAATAAATGGACAGGAGGTAACGAAGTGAGAGACGAGAATGAGGCAGGAAAGGGGACCCATCAAATAGACGATCGAATCTAAGAATTTCCCGACACGCTGGAGAATAACGAAACGCAAAATTTGCGGGAAAAATAAACTTGAAATGAAACCTATAACTACATGTCTCAAGTTTTTTTCTAGCACCATGTCACCAGCCAATAGAATAAACAGTCTAATGGAACGGGACGGTAAACTTCTCCCGCTCCGTTTCCTCTTTTTGTTACCCAGCTCGTTACGATCCACTCTTGCCTCTTCCCGCCGTGGCTGGCCAATTTTTCCTCATAATGGACGTCCCCCTAGCCAGCGCACCCTCCACTCCCGCTGATCCCAAACGCCTAGATATTGGATATCGATAATGTTTTAAAAACTCCACCGATTTTCCTGTCCGGAATGGAGACTGAATATAAAAGAGACAAACAGTTTGTTTGGATATATAGAAATGTACTGACCGACAATGAGGATGATATGCATAGGGTTTATTTAATGGATAAGGGCTACCGCCTTGTGCCGGACTGATGGAGGGTGTGACAATTTTCATCGCAATCATTTTAAGGCTTCGTGGAAGTGGGGATGTGGTTGGTGACTTAACTGTTTCTCAACAAAGTGGCAAAGTTGATTGAAAAAGGATATCAAGAATTCTGAGTGTTTTAGTTATATGTCTTATGGCTGCTATTTTTATGGTGTTCTTTGCTTTTCATTTTGCCATGTGCTGTTGTATGCGTACAGACTTCTGTACTATTCATGCAGTCATAGAAATATACACTTATATCGATTATATCGAATAGACTTGTGAGGATGAAACTTAACAGAAGTGATCTCCGATACAACAAGATCATAGCGATGAAGTTAATGAACACACGAATTTATTTCTGGCCCAGTACATTTTATTTTTTCTTCTCAACCTGGTTACTATAGATAGATTTCATATAGAAGCACAAAAATAAATAAACCCACAAGGCTGAGATTTAAGAACGAAAGGACTGACGGATTGAAGAACAAGCAAAACAGTATTGAAAAAAAAATACATTTATCATGTTCAGTTAACAGTTATATAATAAATTTCTAGGTCAACAAAAGAGCAAAGGAGAACAAACAAAATGAAATACATGAAAAGAGATACAACTAATCCAAGAAAAACAAAGGAGAAATGAAAAACATAGTGCATGTACCTGTACAATTTATATGTTGTGTTTTGTTCTGCAGGGAGGCTGGAGGGGGATCAAAGGGGAACAGACAAGGGAGAAAGGGGGTCCATCTAGGAGTCATTGGTTTTGGTTTTTGATTCCATGTTCCCCAGTCCCACCCCCTAGCGCCATTGTTCTAATGTGATGGGTTAGGTGCGGAGATGGGGAATGTTGGGGATGGGAGTGAGACAGGGAAGGAGAAGAAGCATGTCTAATCGCTAATGCAAAACGGCAAAATAGAGCAAAAATGGAGCCCTGGGTGGTTCCTTTTTGGGGGGTTAAAAGATTTGGAAACAGAGACATAAAAGTATAGCGCGAAAGAAAATCATTCCCGTATTCCAACCATTCAGGTATTATTGTCTGAATGGAAACAAGGGGCCTAAAGGAGGTTTTGCGTTGTTGATGCCCGTTTCAACATTCGTTATTATATCATTTTCTGGATAGGAAGATCGAGTATTGATTGTATTTGTCCTGGGAAACTTGCAGCGGAGGAGCTGGTCAGACTAGATGCATCGGTTTTAGCGCGGTAAGTTTTTGTTTAGCTGGCGACTTTTACAGGGCTGCTTCCATCTTGTCAAGGACGGCACGAGTAAATTCGTGTGTGGAGGCTTGGCCACCCATATCGCGCGTGCGGGTGACACTAGTTTTGGCAGAGGGTGGTTAGTGAAAAAAAAGGTGCAAACAAAGGATGGTAACGATCCCTGAAGGACTCCTGATGGTCTTTCAGGAAATATACATAGGGGATTCTTTATTTTCACTCACCCTTCTCCAATCACGTCATAAACTGCCTTGGAAATTCTGTTGGCGTGCTCATCGAGCCCCAGATGACGCAGGAGCATGGAACCAGAAAGAATAAGGGCTGTGGGGTTAGCTTGGTCCTTGCCCTTAATATCGAGTCCAACGTGTCGACATCCGGGCTCGAAGACAGCCACTTCGCGACCCATGTTGCAGCCAGGGACGATACCGGGTCCACCGACGAGAGCAGCTCCAACGTTGGAGAGGATGCCTCCGTACAAGTTAGGCATAACCATGACGTCAAATTGTTGGGGACGAGCAACTGCTTGCATGGATGCGTTATCCACAATCATGTCATTCGTTTCCAAAGTCGGGTAGCTCTCCGCAACTTTGTGAAAGGTGGAGCGGAAAAGGCCGTCGGCCAGCTTCATAATATTGGCCTTGTGGATACAAGTGACCTTTTTCCGGTTGTTGGCGAGAGCAAAGTTGAATGCAAACTTGGCAATTCTCTCTGATTTGGCACGGGTAATGATCTTGAGGGATTCGACAACGCCACTGACCGACTGGTGCTCGAGGCCAGAATACTCGCCCTCGGTGTTCTCACGGATAATGCACAGGTCGACGTTGTCATGTCTAGTCTTGTAACCGGGAATATTCTTAATCAAAACGATAGACGCATAGATATCTAGTTCCTGGCGAAGGGCAACATTGAACGATTGGTGGCCAGAACGCTCGACCGGGGTGTGGAGGATACCCTTTAAACCAAGCTTGTTGCGTCTCAATGAGGCAATGGACTCTTTGAACAGATCTTCCGAATGTTTATTTCCAGCGTCTACACCGCTAACGTCGACCTGCTCCCACTCAATTGGTACATTGTCAGCCTTGAAAATTGTTTTCACTGATTCCGCTACTTCCGCGCCAATTCCGTCACCTAGGTTTCAAAAGCAATGTAAGTTAGTAAGGCCCGTCCCGAAAAAATGTTATATCTGTCCAGTTTCCACAGTAGATAGGTAAGGAATTAGGGGTAAATACCTGGGATCAGCGTGACTGTGTATTTGCCGCCATACTTGGTCGGCTTGAAGATGTCCGATTGCACGGTAGCAAATGCTGTGCGCAAAAGGTCAGCGCGCTCCTTGTAGAAAATGGGTTTTCAGGACAGAATTGTACATACATCTAGCAGTAATGGCAGAACGAGAGAGAGATGTAGAAGAAGACTTTGCGACAGTGCGGAAAAGAGACTGTGAGCAGCACCGGAAAGTTAGCTATGGTTAGCTGAGTGGGAGGTTGGCAATCCGGACAAGACATGAATTGAATAGAAATGTGGTGGATTGAATTGGAGGAAATGGGGGTTTACACACCTGCGCTTGCTGCGCAGTTCTCAGGGAGAACATGGTGGGCTCAATTAATGGAACTGGTTGGGGTCAGAAGCAATTGAGGGGCTGGAATGGTTTGCATGAAGTTGAAGATGGCGTTCGTGGTGGTGTTTAGGAGAGTTTTTTCTTTTCTTTTCTTTTCTTTTTTTGGGGATCGCGGCTCAAAACGGCTTAGTCAGAGATTAGATAAGAGATAACTGTTTGTTCCTCCTCAACCTCAACCTACATCACCGCCGACGCTCAACATCCTAGTATTCTCTATCGCGGAGTATCGACTGATCTATTCCTGCACTATGTGTGGGTGGCATGAGTTCTTGGTTTACATATATGCCTTAGCAAACACGGGCATCTGAATTCGAAATTTTGAAAATCTCAGATACTGCATGATGTGGCTCCGGCATCAGCAACGTGCCGCCCTGCTTGCACATGAATAACACGGATTGATACGTATATCGTATCAGACCATCATGATGGCTGCGATAGTCTTTTCGTGCCTCTGTTACACTTGATTTCTACCTAGTCTCTAGGTTTTGCCTCAATGTCTTAGCTCGCTTCATGAAATGAAACGGGACATCCACTTAAAGCTGAAGCCGTGGACACCCGCCACGGCTGGCTGTTGAGGGTCAACCTCCATACGGCTGCTATTATACGCTGATATCTTTTTACCCCAAATCTCCTCCACCATTGTAAATCATATTATTCCTTGCTCCATCTCAACGTGAGCAAAGAATTCAAAATATTTGCCTGACTTTTTAGTTTGGTGTTTAAGGTTGAAACTCCGTCTATTGAGGCCCCAATCCGGAAATGTCCAGTAACACCCTCGGGTATTTCCCACACTCAGATTATTGAAACACAAGAACGTCTATCTACCACCCTTGCATGGCTGGACGTTGGTCCCTGCGTCTTATGCAGCTGCTGCATGGCTTGTGGACCGTGTTCCCAGGCTGAACGCGGAGGAAATCGCATGGTCACCGTTCTTAGCACCTTAGGGCACAACATTCCCAATGCTGCAAATCTGGAGGTTATCGTCACTTTTCTACTCTGAAGCCTGGAGGCTGGAGAAATCTCTCTAAAACTTTCTTGTCAACTATCGTTTCATCTTGACTTTTACCCCAGGAGTGTACCCCAGGCACGAAGTCAAAGTGAATATGTCTCTCTCTCAATAAGCTATTGGAGGTTGGCTCACCACCCAATCTTCTTTCTCTTGTGTTCGTCCGTTCTTTCTCCATATTAACTTTCTTTATTTCAACCTACGAGACGTTCAAATAGACCTCTATTGTGGGTCCGAATTTGCTTTCTCTCCCTCCTGCTTCTTCTATAAAGTCCCTCTACTTGCAACTTAATCATTCCTCTGCTCTCATGCACGAAAACTGATTTGATCAACTTGAGCAACGTTAGCATATTTACATTGCAATACACTACATAGCTTCTTGATATAACTGCTCTCTCTTTCAAAACCCATCCACCCTGCAACCCAAACCACTAATACTAAGCAAACATGAAGTTCCTCGTTGTTTTTCTCTCCCTGGTGACCGCCTCTGTGTGGGCAGCTGCAATTCCAGCACCGGAAGCAGAGCCTGCTGTTGAGAACCCAAATGAGGCTGAATGTAAGTACGACCTCTTCGAACCCATAAGTTTTTGGTGACCTATAGCATCTACAATGGCGACCCCTTCACTAATAACCCAAAATAGTCGTCGAGAAACGGTGGTGTACTCGCCCGGGTCAAGGTTGTTAGCGGCCTGCAAGCCCCACAGCACTTATGGAGTGCGCGGTAGTCGACCTGGAGCTCCTGGCTTCGGGCTTCAGCATACTCTTTCGACTTTTTCCTGGCGCTACAAGAATGGGATGCTCCGGTTTTCTTTCACGCCATTCTTTTCATGATTGTCAATATTATCTCTCGACCTACTGCCGCGTCCATCCTCTGCCAAAAAAAAATACATAAATTAAAAAAATACCGACTTCGTCGTACGGTACATATTTTGCTTATTTAGTGTACTGGTTTCACCAACTCGTGTTGTAACATATCAGTTTGCCGTTCATTTCTTGCATGGGAGGAAACCCGTTTTTGTCCACCTTGCTCCCTTTAGTTGACGCAGAAGGGAAAGATACCCAGTTCGAAACCACGCTGCAACAGTGGTTATCGGCATCAATAAAATCTGTCGCCCCTTTCAGTACTAGCTTTGTATATGGAGTTTTTTTTTTTTTTTTTTTTTTTTTTTTTTTTTTGTGCGCGCGTGTTGTGTGGAAACAGTCATCAACAAAGATTTATCCAAGGACGAAATTGGAAGCAAGAATACAACAAATATATTATCAACATGGGTCTGTCAAAAGCCCCAAAATATCCACTTTCCAATGTCCGAAGCCTTCTTCATATTGGGAACAGAACAGAACAAAACAAAGCAAAACAGGCCAGACCTTGCTTACCATTTTCCCTCCTTTTACAACGCCCCCCACCAGTTGAAATCGACTCCCAAACTCGATCGCGACGCCTTTCACGACCGCTTCCCTCGGGTTTATATTTTTATGCTTTGGAAATGTCCTATCCCCAGGTGCACGGCTTGTTTTTATTTTATTTTATTTTCTTTTCTTTTTTTCTCTCCGTTTTCTCCTCGTAAGGCTCGGATGGCTCATGCCAAGATTGCCTTAGTCCTTGAGTCCCCCAACCTCAAAGGGTCATAACAGACTAATGTCACGCACAGCAGAAATCCGACTAATATGATACGTTCATTTGTCTCAAATATTTTATTATTGTTAGGGCCATGTACATATCTATCCCTTTGGAAATAGCTTTCCTTTTGTTGTTCTCAGTGGGTGTGTCGTATGTACGGAGGGGTAATGTTTTCTTCTTTGGAGTACGGTTATGCAGGTGTACATAATTCTGATATGTACCTGATCTTTCTTTAGCCTTATGTGAGGTAACATGAATTGTATAAGTATTGAATGTAGATAAATCAGTATAGCTAAATTGTTAAAGAGAGTTACATGTTGTTTAAATCCTACTAGTTTTACACTAGAATAACGAAACCATGTAGCTCCACCCCAACTCTTTCTTTATAAGCCCGATGTGGAGAAGATTCAATCTATATTTGAATGTTTATGTATTTCAAGCTTTGTTTCGAATCTCTTCTTTGTCTCCCTCTGCTCTCTTTCCGGCCGCGAGTGCTCATTTGTGCGCCGTGCATTTTGCCGAACATAATTTAGCTAACAAAACTCGCAAATTGGTATTATGTATGTCTAAGAAATGTATAATTATAGTCCTTTTGTTGCTTTCTCATTTCGTGCTTCCGTGACCACGGGAGAAATGAGGAGTTGGGTGACTTTCATGCCAGTTCAACAGGTGAGAAATACAATTTGTTTCACAGCTCAAATTCTCCAGCGCCGGCATCTGATTTGGTTACTATTTTAGTGCTTGCATTATGTATGATAAACTACTGACTGTCATGATCTGCATTAGCTGAGGAGAAACAGATCTCCTGACTACTGCCCTCTGTTGCTGCGAAAGAGATATAAATAAAGCATTAATACAGATCTGACGGACAATTCTAAGACACGGCCCCCAGAGCAAACATTGAGCTCCCAACGTTACTCGGGTTCAGGCGCAGCTTCGACAGGCAATGGGTTATCCATCCTTTTCCAATTCTACAAGTTGCAGCACAACAATAAATCGGCATACTTTACTGAGTACATGGTCGCTAATGGACCTAACTAAGCATTCGAACAGGTCCACAACATGTTTCTTCTCCTCGAGGAACTCGTTCAATCAGGCTGCGCCTGGCACGAAGCTCCACGAAGCTCTTTTTTCACCTGCTACTACTTTGTCACTGATGGATTTTTGTCCGCCGCCCAGCTGAGAACTCAAGGCTAACCAGAGCAATTGTGAAATACGCGTACGGAGCACCGAGAAACGCTTTAGAGATAATGGGCAGATAAGTTTACATGCAACATTTTAGTTTTTTTCTAAAAGGAGAGGCTCTAAGTCGCAACGCCTCATGGACCAAGCTACAGCCGACAAGTAGGCTTGTTCTAGCCTTCATTTTGAAACCCTTCTTGTGGGTTGTGTTAGAAGATTCAGCTGAAAGCATTTGGGACTTCTTTCGGCTTGTCGAGATGAGACAATACGGACCAGAAGGAAAAATAAAAACGTATATAAATATGGCGATAACCTCAAGGCAATCCAATATCTCAGTATTGAAGCAATTCCAGAACAAACATTACAACCTATAACCATCATCACCACCATCAGCCGTTTACAGTTTCCCAATTTCAAAATGAAGTTTTCCGTCTACGCTTTCTTCCTGGCCGCTACCTCGGCAGTCGCCGCCCCTGCTACCATCAAACTCGATGGCCAGTTCTCAATCAGCGGCCTCAGGGCCCGTAAAGCCTTGGACCACACAATGAGCTTCACCCTCCTTGACACCGCACCCACCGGGGGAAATATCCCAATTGAGTGCAACATGATCTGGTGAGTGCAGCTGGGAACCACCCCCTGTGAGGGGAATATTTTGCACACTGATATATTTTCGTACAGGCCATCTAACTCCGCGCCAGATCAGAATGCCGCTTGTGGGCCCGAAGGCGAGTACCTTCTCAAGTTCCCCGATGGTTTTGCTGGAATCGGCCATTTCACACTCGCCATCGAGCGTGTTACTGCCGAACCGATTGGTGGTCGCGCTTATCTGGATGAGAATGATGGGAAGTGGAACTGCGTGGATAATCCGGAGCCCCACGTTGTTAAGGATTGCCATTATAATGGCATCTATATCATTCCACTCTGATTGATCCTCTTTGGGCAAAACGGTGCGGAGTGAGCATGTAGAGTTTGAGTTATTTGTGAGACACATAGTTTAATAGGGGCGGTACTGTTGCTGTTGTTTCTTGATCTGCTTTCATGCCAAATCTTTTTACGCTTCTTGAACCGTGACGGAGTATCAGATAGATAATCATTATTTGCACGCATATAGTTTCATGTTCAAAGTTTTCGTCGCTGGCATATTTTTTTTTCTCTCCCTGATAGACTCCGTATTCAAAGTTTGTATTGGCCATAAGGATGGAGCCAAGGGTGTGGCTTTGCTACCTCACTGCGGGTTGGTGAATCAATGAAAATGAATGGGCGGGTGGCTGAATGAATGAGTTTCTAGAACTAGATTTTTGCTGACAAGGGAATGCTTTTGTTTTTCCTTCTGTTTTCTCTTTCTTTTCTTTTCTTTTCTTTTTGTTTTGTGATTCTGTGTTACACATCTGCATCACACGTTGTGCCCCTTGCGGCGAACGGAACAAACAGCGGGGGGCTGGAGCTTGGTTTGAATATATCAAGAAGGCAAATATTCAACCCAATTTCCTCTATTTATTTATTCCTATTCAATTTAGCTTTAGCTAACCCGTGTAGCGCCGTCTAGCTAGCTTTTTAGCTACGAACATAGTATATAAAAAACCAACTTCTTGGGCGTGTTGTGATTATGAACCAATGGTTTGCATGGACAGCAAAATAGAAAATATTGTACTCTTAAATATCTCTCCATATTCCTGGGACAAGAAAAACGACAAAAGAAAAACCTAGAGTGAACTCGCTGCTGAACCATCGCGATCGAGTCTATCGAATCAAACATTATTAAAAATGCCTGCAAGTAGTATCCGTGGGATCAAAATCAAAAAACATTGTACTGAAAACGGGGTGTTAGTTGTGCCATGCCGAAAAAAGAAAGCCCTAATTTTATATCAAACGCAGATAAATTCGTCTCACATCCTAAAAGACAACCATAAAAGTAGATAGAGAAGAGCGCAGCAACTACAAATCTAACGAACTAACTAACCAACCAACCAAAAACTAACTACAACATCTCCTGATCTTCCAACCAATGCGCCCTCCTAACCCCACAACCCATATATATGGTATTACTCCGCTGCTCGAACGCGCCGTACTGATTCTCCATCGGCTGCAACAGCAGGTCTGACGGACCTTGCCCATGTTGTCCATGTCTCTGCTGTTGGTCTTGCTGGCCCCACCAATCATGCCCTTTGTACACGGGGTCAACGGCGGGCTTGTACGACGCGGATGTCGGTGTCGGCGTCGGTGTTCCGGCAGCAGCAGCTACAGAGCTCTGTGACTGTTCTGCGAACGCATGTTCACACGCATCCCTGGCCGCTGATGCCTTGTATTCGCGCTGTGCTAGCGCCTCGTAGCCAGACATGACATATGGTTCTGCCTGTTGGTTACTGGTGTCGACTCCATTTCCGACTCCGCCAGTTACAGTTGCATCTTGGTCCATACTGTCGACTTCGTTCATGGCGTCACTTGAAACGTGTATGCTACTCGGTATCAAGGGAGATGAAGCGGGGATGACATCACTGTTACCAAACGCACGCAGAGATATCGGATTCCCAGCTGTCGGCCGTGAAATCTGCCATAGTTCAATCAGGCGCGCCTTCTGCTCCAGGTCCGCCTGCGTGAAGAGGGTCAGCTGCGAAGGGAAGAGGGTGGTCGGATCCACCTTGCTTCGGAGTAGCATTTCTTCCGCTGGGATTCCGGCTTGCTGCAGGTCGTGCAGTGTTGCAGGAAGAGTTGACCAGGTCCTCAAGCCTGGGAGCTGGTGCGCAGAGTGGTGGTAATGCTGGGATATGTTGTAGACTATTGGGCGGGAGATAGAGGTGGAGAGAGGGGACGGGGAGGAAGGGGACATGTCAGGGGTCGGGAATGTAACTGCAGGTTCTCCTGATTGCGGAGGGCTTGCGGGATTTGGATTTGGAGTGCGGATACTCGCCACGCTCATCTGGCGAGCGAAGAGAGCGGCTAGGTCATCCTGCATCTTGGAATCGCCCTCCGCAGCGGATAGGCCACACTGGGGGGGGGAGTCGTTAGTGGGGAAAAGGGGGGAATGGGGAAAGGAGCATATCTCATTCTCCAGTTATGCACAAAAGAACAAGGCAGAAAAGAACGAGATATTGTAGGAAGAGTTGAAAAGGATTACCTGACGGCAGTAAGGGTTCTCAGCGAAGGAAGCCAGGGAACTTGATATCTCAGAGTCGTGACCGCAATAAGTACAATGATGCAGCACTGAAGAGGACATGGTTTCTATTTTGTTTGAAGTCCTCTTTCCAGAGTAAGATGGGGTATCTATGAGATAAAGGAACCTTTTCTTCCTTTCTGTTTTCAAGGGGAAGGGATTGGAGGGATTGGAGGGATGGATGGAGGGAGGAAGATAAAGAAGATGGCTGGCAGCAAGGAATTTCTGTATCTTGTATCTTGTATCTTGTTTCTTCTTGAGGCTATGATAACAACTAAGCTAGCTAATTATCGTAGTTATATCTAAACAGGCGGGATTCCACAGGAGTCCTGGAGGTCCAAGGGAAGGAGAGTGACCAGCGTCCAAGGCCAGAGTCCCAAAAGGGCGGCAGGCGACAATCCAGAAAATCCAGTCCAGAAGATCCAAATAGCCGAGACAGAAGGAATATCCAGGAGAGAAATAGAAAACGGGCAATGGGAGAGAGAACGGGAAAGGGAAAGGGAAAAGGGAGATTATTTGGAAGATTTGTGATCGATTTAGCGGCGTTGAAGTGTTGAAAAACGCATTTAGACAGGGGAGATATCCAAGACGAAGTTGAAATGAGGGGCGCCGATGGAAATTTCGATGCCTTAAAAACAAATTTATTGAATCAAAGAAATTTAAAGTTGTGGCGCTAAGTGACGTGGTCTTGCTTTGGACAATTTTTGAGCGAGAAACTACAAAATCTGTACTACCAGTTCGGAATCTATTAACATTTGAAGAAGTAAGGAGAATAGTCACATATTACTGCGTTTGAATATTCATCTGCTAAAGGTAATAACTCCATTGCCCTCATCTATTTACTGCAATACCCATTCCAAACCAGTAATAGAATACTCATAACACCTGGAAAAAATTGAGAAGCTCTCCCTTTTGCCAAACTGTTCTGCGAGATGATTACTGTACCGAGAGTACAGCGCATAGGTTTAATAATTGACCTCCCTTCGCATGCTTCGCCTGCTTCCAATGTCCGGGACTTGGAAGGGTCCCCCTATTTGTTTAAATCCGAAGAAGTATGGGCGTCTTGCCCGGTAGGCTGGGCAGTTGGTGTTTGGGGCGAGAAGAATGTCACAATGACAAACAGAGAACAAAAGAACTTCCTGCTCTCCTGTTCTCGGCGCACAATACCAGTTAAGCTAAATGTGTTGGATTCGCAGGCGATAAATCAAATCAAGTGCCCAGAATCTGATTATCTCCATGGCCAAATAAAAGAAGCGCGAGCCTTTACCGGGTTCGCTCGGGAGATGGGAAAAAATTCAACTTGAGGAATGCTCTTCGCCCAGGGCTAGTTTAAAAGTAGGTCAGTTTCCTGCTAAATACCGGTTTCTAGGCAGGTTGAAACTCCATAAATCCTTCACACAAGTGTTATTCCTCGGGATCTGCAGTGGTCATCCGCAGTTGGGATGCCGGCGGAGAAGCCCTGGTGGAAAAAGGTAATGCCAGTTGAAGGGGTGGCTATCTTTGTTGAACCAGCTGTGCAGGTTGTCCAGTAGCCACTGGGTCCGCGAGCGAGAATAAGATACGCCCCATGCGAAGACGTAATAATTTGGCACATTCTGCGACATCAAGAGCAAACCTTGAGCCACTCCTTTGCGGGGATATTGTTGTCAGGCGTACGGAGTACGGAGTAGTATGGTACCCGATATTGTTGGGAGGCCGGATTATTGTAGTATTTGTCGCGGGGAGAATCTAGAAATGTAAGCTTGGTATGTAATCTATGGTCTATGGATTTGAATTAGGCTATCTGCGGTAGCCATTGATATGACGATATAAATATCTCCAGTTGGTTCCGTCAGCCAGATTGTTGGATTCCGTACTCGCAATATGGCACCCAGCCCAAAGAACACCGCTTAATCAGCCAATCACATGACCCCAGAGGCAGCAACCCCGTGACGCGTGAAGCTCAACCTCTGAAGCGGAAGATAGAGTTGGATAGAGAGATGATTAGATATAGAACATGTTGACACTTGACACGATTAGCCTAACATTCACTTCTCTCCTACTGTATTTCACCCTATCTTCATCCTGACACAGCTCGTCTTATTTACTTGCAACCCCCTCCCGCCCCCGAATCCTTCTCCCTCCCTCCATTAATCGCAAATCACAGCTCCAGATATGGTACATCCCTCCTCCCTCCAACACCTCTCCGCCTACAGAAGAAGTGTTTATGGAAATAGCTGACTCACTCCACCCCTTCAACAACAAAAAGACGTCCATAGGCACCGGTTACGATCTCTCAAACTCCGTCTTTTCTCCCGACGGCAGAAATTTCCAGGTATGAATCTCTTCAGGAAGCTAGAACAAACAAACAAAAAGGCAGCTGTCTGACGAGTGCCCGACTGCAACATAAACAGGTCGAATACGCAGTGAAAGCAGTAGAAAATGGCGGCACATCCATAGGAATTAGATGCAAAGATGGCGTCGTCTTGGCTGTCGAGAAAATCATATC
This sequence comes from Emergomyces pasteurianus Ep9510, assembly GCA_001883825.1. Lineage (NCBI taxonomy): Eukaryota > Fungi > Ascomycota > Eurotiomycetes > Onygenales > Ajellomycetaceae > Emergomyces > Emergomyces pasteurianus. The sequence continues at coordinate 54,535 of LGRN01000031.1, forward strand.
CTCTAAGCTCCTCAAACCAGGCGCCAATAAGCGCATAGCTACAGTGGACAGACATATTGGAATTGTCAGTCATTACCCACTTACCTACTTACCCCAACACCCTGTTATGTTATTATCGTTATTATTTTCATTATTCTTATTATTATTTTTGCTATTTTTATTGTTATTTTACCACTCACCTTTATCATGACGGTTAGGTATCCTCCGGTCTCCTCCCCGACGGCCGGCATTTCGTATCCAGAGCCAGAGACGAAGCTGCCTCCTGGAGAAATACATATAAAGGGCCCATCTCCACACCCATCCTCGCGAGCAGATTAGGTAGCTATGTACAGGCGTATACCTTATACTCCAGTGTGCGACCTTTTGGTGTCACCTCCATTATTGGCGGCTGGGATTCGGAACTGGAACTCCCTGTGGATGGTCAGGTGGGATCTGGTCCCAAGTCTGGTGCCGGCGGGAAAGTTGCGAATGCAAAGGCTGGCGGGCCCGGATTGTATATGATTGAGCCTAGCGGACTATACTGGGTGTGTTCCTTACCCCTTCTTCTCAATCCCTTTCTTTGTTTCTTTCTTTTCTTTTTTTTTTTTGGTTGTCTTGTATAAAATATCATATTCTAATAGTCGACATGAAAACAAGGGCTACTACGGAGCCGCAACAGGCAAGGGCCGCCAGGCCGCCAAAGCAGAGCTGGAAAAGCTCGATCTGGCATCCGGCAAATTCACGTTGCAGGAAGGTGTCAAAGAGGCGGCCCGCATTATTTACGTTGCACATGAGGATAGCAAGGATAAAGACTTTGAGCTGGAGATGACGTGGATTAGCGCTGTGGATGGGCCGACAAAGGGCCGCCATGAAGAGGTGCCGAAGGAGTTAATTGAGGAGGCGATTCGGGATGCTAAGAAGGCTATGGAAGGGGATGACGAGGAAGAGCAAGAGGATAAGCAAGGGGAGGACAAAGAGGATAAAATGGAGGAGTAGTTGTTCTTTTCTTCTTCTAAATGCTCTCTACCAAGTGGTCTTAGTTGAGCTCTGCTTATGCTTGAGGACGCTCACAGCGCCTAACCTCGAAGATTTTCTAGATAATTTTAAATCGTTAACTTTTCTCCTTTGCTTGCCTGTCGTTTTAGAGGAGATGACCATCCATGTTGTTCGTGGGACCGAACATGATTATTTACGTGATCCCGCGATACCCGTACCAAGTATATATAAACATACAATAAACCGGTTCCAACCTTTCCACACCCTGTACCTCTCCATTTTATTATTATTCAAAAGAAGAGAAAGAAAGAAAGGGGGAAATAAAAAATTCCACCCCCTACAAAAACCTCCCCTCCGCCCATCCCCTCGTCTTAACCCCCAACTCAACCGCCGCCTTCCCCCAATCTTCCCCATGATTATGCGCCGCACTCCCTTTACCATCCGCCAACCCAGCCCTAACCAACCCCTGCTCCTCGGTCAACACCGTCAACAGCCCAAAGATCACTGGCACGCCCTTCTCCACCTGCACGCGCATGAGGCCATGAGACACTGCGTCAGCGATGTATTCGAAGTGCATTGTTTCGCCCTTTATGAGGACGCCAATGGCAATTATAGCATCGAAGGGGGCCGAGGACGCTTGTTTGGCGGTAGGTGTTAGCGGAAGGGTTTGGTGAGCCAGGGAGGCGGTGGGGGAGTCAATGGATGCGCGGGTTGGAGGGGGTGCAGTGGCGGAGAGGAGATCGGCAGTTGCGGAGCCGGGGATTACGGAGGGGGCTCCAGTTGTTACGGATTGGAGCTGGGAAGCGGCGTAGATTCTGTAGATATTATTCCCAATGATTCATATCGTGGGAAGTGGTAATTAGCAAGGTCGTCCGTTATTGACCTTTTTTGGGTAACTGGGGAATGGGAAAATTCTAGGATATATCAAATCATCCATTCGTCATGGACAAACCGACCCTCCGCTACCGCCCTCGCCCCTCTGTGCTTGGGGGAAGGGGAGGAGGCCGCGGTCAAATCATGTCAATGAATCGTTCAATCAACATCAACTACCTCAGAAGACAGAAACTAAAACCAAGCAAACAGAAAATCCTACCTCTCAACAGCAACCGGCAACTCCCAACTCCCGGGCACACTCTGCGTCACGATATTTCCCTCCGCAACACCGGCAGCCAGCATCGCTTTTTTAGCACCATCTACCAGAGCGCGGATTATGCTGTCATTCCAGCGGGCGTGGACGATGGCGATGCGGAGTTTGGAACCTGTATATATATTTTATATTAGGAAGAAAGAAAGAAAAAAGAGCCATTATTAATTTGTTGGGAATATGTTATGGGGATTGGTTTTGTAGTATACTAGGGGGACTCGCCATCGTGTACCTCGGAGCTGCCCGGGCCTTTGAGGGCGTTGGACATTGTCTGGGTGAGATTGGAGGTTTTGTGGTTTAATTAGTTATGGGAGTAAGATGATGTTTTGTTATGCTGCCGTAGTAAAGATTGAAGGGAGGGGGAAAGTTGAGAAAGAATTGAATGATTCTGAAGGTTTTGTTGGTTGCGGGGCGGAGGTTTGCTTCTGCGGGGTTTACCAACTGAGCTCCTGGATGACGCTTAACATTTCTAACAAAAAAAAAAGTTTGTCAAATACACTACTCAATTGAACTCAATTGATATCTGCTGTATAATTTGGAAGAAAGAACCTCAGAACAAATATTCAAAGGTAAACGAACTACTAATCATGGAGCTTAATTAAGTATTTTCCATCTACCACGATTCCGAAAAAACATACCAAATCTTGAACAGAAACATTGCGCAAGCATACCCATAGCAGAGAAGGGCCAGCCAGATAACTATACCTAGGTTGAGAACTAATATCATCCGGTAATTGATCAATTCAACCCACTCACACAAACCATATCGCCGGATAAAACATAAAAGGATAATAAGAAACAATCAATTCACCAAAATCCCCACTCACTCCAAGGCTCCAGAACCCGTTCCATCTCCCCATCCGTAGCTGATTGATGGTTTAGTTTACTCATCCCTGCCAACGGCTACAAATATCTACTCAACAGTAACAGACTTCGCCAAATTCCTTGGGAAATCCACATTCAACCCTTCCGCAACAGCTAGCCAATACGCAATTAGCTGCAAGGGGATGACGTTCAGTAGACCCTGAAGACAATCGACGGTTGAAGGTACCTCGATGCGTTCGGTTTCCGACGCAGGGAATTCCTCGTCGCCTGTGTTGCAGATTACGATAGGGCGGCCACGACGGGCGATTACTGTATTTTGTTAGTTATATATGCGTTTATACATATGTATCTCCTTTTTGTTGGGGGGTGGTGTTTTATGGACGTACTCTGCTGGTATGCGTTGAGAGACTTCTTGAAGATTCCGTCGCGTGTTAGGATCATGATGATGGGTAGGTTCTCGTCGACGAGGGCGAGGACGCCGTGCTTGAGTTCGCCGGACATGACGGCTTCGCAATGGAGGTAGGAAATTTCTTTTATTTTGAGGGCACCTATAGATATATTGGAATTAGCATGTAAGGAGTCGAGCTAAGGAAAGCAGGCTAGAAATGGAAACTTACCCTCCAAGGCGGTAGAAAACTGGCTCCCTCTCCCCAACAACAACAAGCTCTTCTGATTCTTGAAGAACTTGGCACACATCTCCTTAATCGGATCGTTCAATTTCAGAATCTCCCGGAACTGGTCAGATACTTTAGACAGGCCATCGATGATATCCTCTCTTCGTTTCTGCTTCGAAGCCCGGTCTTCGCTCAGCGACAGCGCAAACATCACCATCGCGACGAACTGCGAGGTATATGCTTTCGTGGACGCGACGCCGATTTCGGGGCCGGCGTTGATGTGCACGCCACAGTGTGTTAGCAGGGAAATGGAGGAACCGACGACGTTGACAATGCCGACCGTCAAGGCACCCCGCTCGAGACAGTATCGAAGTGCCATGAGGGAGTCGGCCGTTTCGCCAGATTGGGAAACAAAAACGCAGGTATCGTCCCGGAAGACGGGTGCCTGTCTGTCGAGGAAGTCGGAGGCCAGCTCGACCGCGATGGGGATTTCAGTTAACTCTTCGAAGACGCCGCGGACAGCCATGCAGGAGTGAAAACTGGTGCCGCAGGCGATGAAGATGATGCGTCTGCAGCGGCGAATGGTAGTGATATACTGCCTCAGTCCACCCAAGGTGACTTTTTTGTTGGCAACGTCCAGACGGCCGCGCATAGTGTTTACGATCGATTCGGGCTGCTCGAAGATTTCCTTTTGCATGAAATGGTCGAATTTGCCTTTCATGATCTCTTGGAGTTCGAGCTCGATGGTCTGGATGGCACGAACGTTGGAGGTACCGTCGTTCTTGGTGAGACGGTGGATATTCAATTGGCCCTCATGGATGTGTGCAATGTCGTCGTCTTCGAGGTAGAGTACCTTCTTGGTGTGCTCGACAATGGCGGATGGGTCAGACGAAAGGAAGAATTCCGCTGGCTGAGGGATGCCATCGTCCGACAAAAAGGCACGGGATTGCGAGCGGTGCAGCAGGGATTTATCTGGTGGTGCCAACAGGCTGGCTGCTGATTTCTTGAGGGCGACATTTTGAGAGGCTTGCTCTGCGGGGAGAGCGCCATCCTCAGAATATTCTACATCGACAAAATCCACTTTCATCTTTTTGGAGGTGCGGACCCCGACGACGAGGGGAGAACCTTTACGGGCCGCAATGACCTCGTGTGGGTAATGGACCGATTTTAGCAGCAGACCAAAGGCACCCTGTAGTTCCTTGACGACGGCCTTTGCGAGCACAGTGAAATCGATATCTGGATGGAGGTCGTAGAGGTATTTGGCCAGCTTGGCTATACACTCAGTGTCCGTCTCGGTCTCGAAACGAAACCCTTTGGACTCGAGGAGGGCCTTGAGCTCTTTATAGTTGGTGATGATGCCATTGTGGACGACGGAGAATTCCCAGCTTGGATCAGACCTGGTGCTGTTAGATCTTCTCTATTTTTTTTATTTTTTTTGGCCAACTAAAATGTGACGGGGAGAGTATAAACAATTACCTGTGAGGATGGCAGTTCAATCTTGAGGGGGGTCCGTGGGTGGCCCATCTGGTGTGGGCGATTCCAGCATGGGAATCGAAAGTCTTCGAGAGGTCAAAGTCTGAGTTATCAATGAGTTCTCTCAGCTTAGCAACTTTTCCCACTTCCTTGAAAGCGAAGACTTCATTTTTCTTGTCACCATCTACGGCCAGACCAGCAGAGTCGTAGCCTCTATATTCGAGTCTCGCGAGGCCTAAACAAGGAATAGTTTTAGTCGTCAACATAAACTTGTAATGTTGTAGCAAAACTAAGCATTCAACCACGTACCATTGGCTAGCGTCTGAATGATATAGGCACGATCTTTCTCAACCAGATAATTGATATATCCGAAAATTCCACTGGGAGGAAGAGGATATTACTGTTAGCCGAGATCCAATGGTGGAGGATGTCTTAAGAGGTCACATACCACATGGTTTCGGGTTCTTCTTAGGGAGTAGGGGACGGAGGATAAAGAGCTGGTAAATTGAGAGACAGGGACGCAGGCAGGCAGACAAGCAGAAATACAGCTGAGATACTCTAATAGAATCCAAGAATGGTGACCGCTGAGCTGTTTTGAGTATTGAATAAACAAGTTTGCTGGGATGAAATGTAGAATATGCTGAAAAGCGGGGTTGTTTTGGTGGTAGCAGAAGAGCCAACAACAGCTTAGTAGTGAAGATAGAGCGAGAAGCAGGAAGGGAGAGAGAAGGGAAATATATAAGCAGCAGAAAAGTTATTGTTCAGCTGGAGAGAGTATGTGAGCGAGTGAGTGAGTGAGCGAGTGAGTGATTGAAGAGAGATAGAAGAAGGTGGAAGCTGAGATGAAAATTGGTTTATTTGCAGTGAGGTCAACGGGCGGCCATGGGATGTGGGAATAGAGTATGTTAGCACTCCGTAGCAATACGGGGTATACATGTACAGTATTTGCAGCAATTAGCAAGAAACAGCAGCCCTTCAGGCTGTGGCAGTACTCCGCAACAGCGGTGCATTAACCGGCCAACTACTGTCAGCCTGTCCTAAAATGCTCCCGAAAATACCCCAAAAATACCGTAACAAAAGCCCCTGCTAAGCCCCAGCTAAACGTAACTGGGTCCCGCTAAGGACCCCCATTGTCCCCACTATTTTTTTGGCCCCTGACCCCGTTGGTTTAGGCGCTTTGTAGAGGATGTTGAGGGAACGCTCCAGGTGACTTGTCCCTAAACCAGCCCGAAAACCGTCCCACCAAATTTGGGCGAGTTAGACTGGCTGATGATATATCCCTGAACATTCTTCCTGGAACACTCCGTGTATACTCCGTACTCACATCTCCCACCAGATTCTGCTTTATCTCATGTCGATTGGACCATCCAACGCCCTTGATTTTTATTTGTCTCTCTTTTTTTCTCTAGTTGATCCACTGGCCAGGCTAAGCCCCTGTGCTAGCGAAATTCTAGTGGTAACTCAGTTGATTTTCTCTCTCCCATAGACTATAGTATCATCTGTGCGCTCGTGTCAACGGCTCTCGGACATGAAGAAACTTTGCCAGAGACATTTTATTAAAAATATTCTCTCCTCTCAGCTCTGGACCTATGGTGGAGAATATTATCTATTTTTGGATAGCAGCACTGCTGCTAACCTTACTCGTTACTCCGTACTCCGTACGGAGTAGTTTGAATTGAATAGATCTCACCTCGGCCTTCTCTGCCAGCCACGGAGAAAACATCCCTGTTGTATTCAGCCCTGTAAACTATGTCATTCCTCACCTCCACTCTCTGAGACATCTTTGACAACATTTACTCCGTACGGAGTATTTGGTTTAGTTTTGTTTAAATTTAGTTCAGTTTGTCCCTGGAGCTATCCATCATCAGCTCCAATTACGGAATACACACGAAAGGAAATGAAAAACAGGAGCTGGCCGGGATATATTTTTCGACATGCACTCAGTATATATACGTTATACTCCGTATGCTCCGTACTTTTCTGCTGCGGAAACGAAACATGGACTGCTCCTCCTATAGATCCTCAAATCTACCTGAATACTCGACGGGTGGCGGTAAAATATTTCATTCCAACGGTTGCTGATATTAAATATGTTCACCACTCTCGAGTTGGTTTTGGGCCGGTGTTACGCTCTGCTTCAAAGAAATAAATAGTTCTCTCCCGGCTAGTGGGTTTGGGTTGCTTGTCTGCAGGTATGTTCACATGCTTGGAAGCATGACGTTATTTACTGTAGTTTTCCCAAAGAGCAGAGAGTGCTGAATGTTTACAATGTCTTGGTTGCAACTACGGAGTACGCCTATAATAAATATTAAAAATTGCTATTCTATAATACTGATTCAACATTCACGGACGAAGATTAATATATCCAATAAGGTAGAGCTAAACATATTAGTATATTGAAAGGGTGTACGGAGTACATCTTAATTAATACATAAAATTTGTGTGTATACCTGCAACAATCCTCAATATTTACCCAATGATGGCTAGATTTACAGTAAGTAATCGAGATATTGCAAAAATATCCTTTTACAGCAGTACAAATGTCAGATACCGCTGGCATTGATAGATCGATACAACTACTAGTCTGAGATGGAGTGGAATGGCTTTGCTCGCAATCCCCACCCCTCACTGGAACACAGTTGTTCGAATAATACCATGAAACTTGTTAGAAATATGTTTCTGCTAAGGTTTCCTTTTGCGTGTGTGCTCTTTTTGGTTGGGTTTTATCTGATGACGACAAGCAAGAACTTGGAAATGCCCACTTACATACGCGTGACTGGCTTGCTGGGCCAATCAGAGCTGTAGTTACTCTTGTGGAGCCTCAAACCGCCTCTTCAAAACACTGCCTGTTGAGACCTTCCAATGCAGGCAATAATAATACTGTACATCATTGACGGGCTCCACCTTGCAGATGGCGTTTGAGCTATGATCGATAGCACTGCAACAACTGCCTCCGTTATGATCGATTTTTCAGAAAGTGGATTTGACCTGATTTGTTCAAGTTTGTTTCTTTGGCGCGCCTCATCAACGGTCAAGCTTGTGATGTGGAATCGTCTCGCTCATTAGCTCATGATCTTTCTGACTGTTCTCTGAGTACTACACGGGAAATCAAGTCAATTCGAAAGTCGAGTGTTCGCAAGACGTTGAAAACATCAAAGTTGGCTCAGCAATTACCAGAGATGCGCAGGGGAAATTTGTCTACAACAGCTTGACTGAAATTGTTGAGCTTCTTCACAATGACACCATTATCAAGTCGCCATTTCCTGACTCCGAGATAGAAGACCATATTCAAGACATTGTCATAGAAGTCAGCGTTTACCGTCGCCTTGGTTCACACGAGAGACTTGTTGAGCTAGTCGGTGGTTTCAGAGATGATCTTGTGCGTGAGTAAATGGAAAGTGATCTCAAGATTTATTTTCAAACTCATAACTCAAGTTCAATTTCAATGGATCTCAGACTGAGATGGGCATATCAAACGGCGGAATGTGTCGAACTTCTACATGATCATAGTATCATTCACTGGAATATGAAGCCGCGAAACTTTCTCTCAGATGCGCTCTTAACATTAAAATCATCGACTTCTATGGCTCATCAATAAATGAATCTAAACCAACATCAGGTGAGAGAACCCGATTTTACCTTGCGCGTCATTGACAGCCATCTGCAATAGCTATAGATCGATTTGCACTCCGATCAAACGAGATCCTATGGAGGAAACAGTCCTCACTAGGAGCCGAAATGAACAAGCTTTTCAAAGCGAAAAAATTCCCTAGCGTTTCTGCTATTCCATGCGGACGAACTACCAAACAATGCTGGTTGTCACAAATCGAATTGGCCCAACAAGTACGGATTTCTGTCGGGAATGTCACCCGTGACCGACTTAACGTCGACTATTCTGGTAATTGTATCTGCTTCGTGTGGACACAAGGTATCCACACATTCTAGGAAGCTGTCAGTTCATCGACACTGTGTTTTTTCGTAGGGAGCCCAAAATATCGACTGTACTCTTTGACCGCTTCGAAAAGGGCAGTGGATGAGCTCAGAAATGTAACTAGGAGCGAAGTTATCGAGACACGAGACAGCCGTTTATATCAAGGCGCTTGCCACCTGTGGTTCATGAAACCTGGGTAGATCTACCTGCCATAAAAAGACAAGGCACCAACTTGGTGTCGGGAACGGCATATTTAGTTCATATGCTGGTGCATTGACTTACATGACACACCCCAGATAAACCGGCGGGGGAAAACAGCTTTCCCGGATGTTGTTACGTATGTAGGGTTGGCGAGCAAAGATAAGAGAAAAAGTGTAAAAGATAAAAAATAGAAAAGCTTTTGGAGCTCCAATACAGCGGAGACATGAAAGGAATATGCCTTGTCTGTTAGCTCTGCAAGGGGTTCTCCGAATTCCCCCGCCTCCCCTCCAAATCGACACACGAAATAGGACGGTAACATGGTTGCAGGTGTCCATTGGGATTCGATGACGGACAAATACAACAGCCCCTTGATCAGGAGGTTCCCCGTAAAATATAAAGACACACACGGTGGATAAGGAGTCAATGCCCTTCTACCGCGAACTTTCTCACTCACGCAGTCCGAGATCAAGCCCAGTCATGTCCCGGCTAGCATGGTCCAATTCCGAGCCTTCCGCGCATTCAACAGATCCCATCCGTATGTTTGTATCTTAGCCCAGCAAATCATGCCAACTTTGTCACGAAATGGGGACATGATGATTCGTATATTAACAGGCAATATATATCCTCAACCAGTTCCCGCATCTGCCATATATGGAAAGATCGACGGTTCGAAGCGGTATACGGAAATGTTAAATCGTGGATGCAGATGCGCATCCACGGCGAACTCGTTTGAAGCGCATCGTAATACTCTGGGGCAGTAGGAGTATTTTATACCGGCGATTTTCTTCTGGTTTACATACAGATTAATTGTAGAGGCCCATTTCGTGAGTTGAGATCGGGCAGGGGCGATCTGCCCTGGGGGAAACTGTCATATTATTTGTCCGTAGGAGCGGGATATCATCAAAAGTGGCCTGTATATTTAGACAGCCGTCTGGTAAAACATCGAACAGTCGACATTTAGTCGGTATCGGCCCTGGTGCCGGGGCTGTGGCTGGGACTCCAGCTCTGCATTGTTTCACTGGCCTTCTCTGCACCGTAGCTGAAAAGTCTGGAGGGGAGGAATCGTCAGTATTCTCCCATCGAAGGCATTTTTCCAGCCCGATAGTTAGATGATTAGTATTTATCAATATACGAAAACCGAAACGCGAAAAATGGCCATCTCAGGGAGCAAATGGAACGAATTTGGGCTCTCCGGGGATTAGTTGGAGAAAATGATTAGGCTCATCGTCTCAGCAGATCTTGTACGGAGTACGGAGTATTATTGACAGAATACATCACAACAGCCCATTCGCCTCAGTAAAGATGCTCCGGCCATTTGCGACAGGATCCAGGAGATAAAATGGCTTCCAAGAGTATATATGACGGAAGGATGCGGCGGTGAAGAGTGTGATACTCGGTGTGGGTATATTTGCGGATCAGGATGGTAGAATGAGACGAGTTCCTAAACGCAAACGAGATAGAGTAATTAGATCATACACCGGGATTTGAAGTAATTGATGTTTGATGATTGCTCCTCAAAATGGGACGGTGTAAATTGCTGTGGCTGCTTTTGTTGTTTTTGTTGTTTTTGTTGTTGATGGAGGATATTTTGTGTCCTATTTTTTCCCCCTTCCAAAAGTCGCTTTTTTTTTTGCGTCTTCTTCCAAACCTCCCTCCACACGATTTTCTCCTGTTAAATAACCAAACTTCACCTACGACGACCACCACCACGACCACCACCACCACACACACACTACAGCCTCTGCAGCCCTTACGAATCCCGATCTCTACATTCTATTTTTCTCTCCCTACGTATTCCTTATTGCTATTCCCTATTACTCCTTACGGCTGTGTTTTCGTTGTGCGCGTGGTCCGCCCTCCTACAGCCTTTCTCTGTCCCTGCATCTCCCCACCATTTCGCGTCGCTTTGCCCAAGTCACTCTGTCCTACCCCTACCACATCATATATCCCTACTATCTGGAGGTGAATGCCCTGGTGACTCAGTTGCATGCGAGCTGCCTATTGCTAGTCTCCGAACTGTCGACGATGGTGTTTGCGGGCTGCCTCTGGTCGGTATCGGGCTGTTAGCCATCTCTTTCCACACATTATGTCACGCGCCTCGGCGGGCTTCGCAGACTTCTTCCCAACAGCTCCCTCAGTCCTCCAGAAGAAGCGCTCCTCCAAGGCTGCCCAGGACCGACCAAAGGGCAAGCTCAAACACTGTGATGATCCCCCGTCTCTCAGTCCAGCGTCCGCCATCGCCGCCTGTACTGCTTCTACTGGTGCCACTACTGCGGAGGGTGGGGCCCCAGGTGATGGCAACAATAACAACAGCAACAGAAGCAATGCCAATACTAATACAACTAGTCTAACCGGCGAACCTGCTGCTGCTGTTGCTCGTGAGGATGTAAATGTCACTCCCACCGATGTCAATGGTGTAGGCTCGTCTAGCTCCACTAGCACGGGCTCCTCTGTTTTCAGCGCATCCTCTTTGCCCCAACCTGGCGTAACAACTTCCAATGGAATGACGCACACTCATGCCCTCACCCCTCTAACCAATACTGATTCGTCGCCCCCATGCAAAACTGGCAGCCCATCAGGCCAAAAATCAATTGCTGAATCAATTGCTGCTACCAGCGAAAGTGCCCCACCGACTCGCTTTGTTGATGATATCAAAGCAACTATCACCCCCCTCCAGACTCCTCCGACTCCGCGAAACCAAGCTCGACCTACGGGAAGTGCCCCAAAGGGTTACAAACTGACCTACGACCCCGATTTGGAACGAAAATCATTGACCAAAGAAAAACGAAGAAAACCTCAATATGAGGTCTTTGGTACCACAGATGATGAAGTTCCGCCTGCAGACCCGCGCCTTGCGATTGCCAATTATACTCGCGGCGCAGGATGTAAGCAAAAAACGAAGTATCGCCCCGCGCCGTATATTCTTCGACCATGGCCGTATGATCCTGCTACGTCTGTTGGACCCGGTCCTCCAACCCAAATCGTAGTTACTGGCTACGATCCTCTAACCCCTATAGCACCAATCAGCGCCCTCTTTTCCAGTTTTGGAGATATCGCAGAGATCAAAAATAGGACAGATCCAAACACCGGCCGGTTTCTGGGTGTCTGCTCCATAAGATACAAAGATTCGAGAATGTTTCGTGGCGGAGGACCACTCCTGGCGGCGCAAGCTGCCCGAAGGGCGTACCTCGAGTGTAAAAAGGAACAGCGCATTGGGGTGCGCCGAATACAGGTCAACCTCGATCGTGATGGAGTGGTCAGCGACAAGCTCGTTGCCAGGATCATCGGGTCACAATGGCAACAGGCGCCCCCACCGGTGCTGGTGGAAGAGAAAAGTAAACCAGAAGAACAAGATAACCTTCCACCCCCAACAGCCCCCAAGGGCCCGTCTCGAAAACCGAACATGCCCATACCCGAAGGCCCACGAGCGACAACGATAAAACCCCCCGCCCCCTCACTCATCGAAGAGACTCCGATCCTCGACCAGATTAAACGCGACCCTTACATATTCATCGCCCACTGCTACGTACCTGTCCTTCGTACTACGATTCCCCACCTGGAAAGGCGGTTAAAACTCTTCAATTGGAAGTCAGTTCGCTGTGACAAAACTGGGTATTACGTAATTTTTGAGAATTCCCGACGGGGTGAAGAAGAGACGGAGCGATGTTACAAGATGTGCCATATGACCGCGTTGTTTACGTACGTGATGAACATGGAGAGCCAACCATATGGAAATCCAAATTATGTCCGCAGCCCCAGTCCTGAACGAGTCAAGGCGGAACAGCGTGAGAAAGCAGAGAAGGAACGATTAAAACGGGAGGATGAATTGGATATCGAAGAAGAGAAGAAACTGCGCGCTGCTGATCTTGATCCTTCTCGGGAAGTGCTTCGTGTTCTTATTTCCGAACTTAGAGACAAGGTACTAGAGGATGTCAAGTCCAGGATAGCTGCCCCTGCGCTCTATGACTATCTCGAACCCAGTCGTCACACTGCTAAACGACAAAAGCTTGGGATCCCTGATCCCCAGAGCAATAAGCGCCCTACGTTCCGAATCGACACTTCCGATGAGACTGTCGTTGGAACACCTGATTCACGCTCAGAGTCGTTGGCACGGAGTCGGGCGCCTTTTGGTGCTTCGAGCATCCTCTCCCTCCCTCGCATTCGAAAGACACAAGGTTTAGAGGCCGCCAATGATGCTTTTATGGATGAACGACGAAGGCGGCCTCCAAGGCGAAAAGAGTTTCGACCGCTTTACCATCGCCTGCAGCAACTCCATGAAGACGAAGACTCCGATGATGAACGGAGGACCTCGTTTACGCGAGACACTGAGGAGCAGGACAGTCGACCGCTTAGCCGTATGAGCATGACCTCGTCAGATTCGGAGAATGAGGATGAATTTGGTGACGAGCCGATGACTGCCAAAGATGATACTCAGCAATTGGATCTCAAAGGAATTAAAGCTGCCACTGTCGATGAACTCGAGCATAATATTATGGACCTTTCTCCTGTCTCGAAGAAAAGAAAGAGAATTGCGGAAGAACTCCAGGCTCGCAAAAGGCAAAAGGAAGATGATGAACTTTTCGGTCTCCTTGATGCTACGAAGTCTGACGAGCAGATGAAGCTTGAGGTAGCTGACTTGGATGATGAAGAATCTGCAACGGTCATGCAGCCAGCAACTCAGATTAAGCCCAAGAAACCCAAGGCGAAAAAGAAATCCAAGAAACAGATCTTCGAGGAGAGGGAAGCATTGAAATTGAAGCAGTTGGAAGGAGTTGAAGCCGTTCCTCCTAAGGAAGATATCCTGATTGAGACTCCCCCAGTAGAGGAAGAGAAACCGATCGAGGAAGTTGTTCCTGAAATTTTCGAGGAGACGAGATCCGAGGTAGAATGGGGTGTTTCCAGAGACGTACCTAGACCTACTGTCGAGGATGATGAAACTATCATCCTGGATCTTGACGGGTGGCAGAGTCTCATAAAAGACGACGAGGATATCCGCTTCCTTCGAGAAGCTCTCGAAGAGCATCAACCGTCAAACATTGGCAACGTATTCGCCTGGGCTTGGAGACAGAAGGAAATCAAAGCTATCAATCGCGGCGGCGAAAGAGGACCCGTCCATACCGAAACCAAGATCAATGGCTACTACGTCCCCAATTCCACAGGATCCGCCCGAACGGAAGGGAGGAAGCGAATCCTCGAATCGGAAAAATCCAAATACCTACCTCACCGCATCAAAGTACAAAAGGCCCGCGAGGAGCGCGAAGCACTGGCAAAGGCAGACCCGCAAGCTGCCGCCGCAGAAGCGGCACGACTGGCTGCTGCCAAGACTATATCCAAATCCACATCCCGTTCTACCCGCGTCAACAACCGTCGCCTCATCGCCGACATCAATGCGCAAAAACAAGCCTTGCCCATGCAGAGCGGGGAGGGCGATGTGCTTCGCTTCAACCAGCTAAAGAAACGCAAGAAGCCCGTCCGTTTCGCACGCTCGGCTATTCACAACTGGGGGCTGTACGCCGAGGAGAATATCTCTGCCAATGACATGATTATAGAGTATGTTGGTGAAAAGGTCCGGCAGCAGGTAGCCGATATGCGCGAGCGCAGGTATCTTAAGAGTGGCATTGGGAGTAGCTATCTCTTCCGCATTGATGAAAATACGGTCATCGATGCGACGAAGAGAGGTGGGATTGCGCGGTTTATCAATCATAGCTGTACGCCGAATTGTACGGCGAAGATTATTAAGGTGGATGGTAGTAAGAGGATTGTTATTTATGCCTTGAGGGATATTGAACGAGGTTAGTGCCCTAACGGGGTTCCTTTTTCCTTTTCCTTCTTCGTCTTTTGTTTCTCTTATATTTGGCGTGGGGACGAATTCAGGATTTGTGGAGCTAACTCTGAGGTGAACTGCAGATGAGGAACTTACGTACGATTATAAATTCGAGAGGGAATGGGATAGCGATGACAGGATCCCATGTCTCTGTGGCTCTACTGGATGTAAAGGCTTCCTTAACTGAATTGACCTCCCTGGGTTATCGAGTTAACCTACTCAACGTCACCCGATGGCTTGTCCGGCAAAAGAGATGAGATACCATGGAATACGATATTTTAACTTCCTTTTCTTTTTTATGTCGATTGAACCCGTCACAACAAAGTAACATCTTCGCGAATCATCGGATGTCTTTCCTTTCCGCCCGTCATGCCCTATTTTACCTTGCAGCTTTTTCTTCTATTATCAACATTCCATCGACATCTGATGTTTTGGGTAATTACCGGAAAAAAGGGGACAATCTACTACAACTAAAACGAGAGAAGATTTGTTACTGGAAGCGGCGTTTTTTTCTTCAGGTTTTTCAATTATTTTATTTTGTGTGTGTTTATCTGTTTATGCCTTCGTCTGGGTTTTTCTGGCATTTTCTCTTTTTTGTTCAATAGCGGCTTCCATTTTCCTCCCCCTCCCGCCTTTGGAGTTTTTCATTCGATTATGTAGGGATAGGATATGGACATGTTTTCATATCAATTCTGCTTGTTCTACCTTTGGTAGTACCTTTTTCTGTTGAGAAGATTTGGCGTCTCCTTTTCGCCTTTTACTTCTTTGACCATTCTTGCATCTAATATGTTACTTATTTCGTCCCTTTTATTTCTCCATTAGCCATGTTTCCCTTTTAACTGTATAATAATTTTTTTCCTTTCCCTTCTCACACGCTCATATATACATGTCTTCTTTTATTTATCTTTTTTTTGTTTTATTATATCCTATGGAGGTGAGAAGGGGCAGGAAGGCTTTGAGTTTGAAGTATTGTTTGTTTTGTTCTCTTGTCCCTTGTCTCATCCCAGGGGGGTGCTCATCTCTGCACTACGCAATTAAGGAGAGAAGAAAAAATATACAGGGTTAACTAATGGAGCAGGTGTACTATTACACGACAAGTCGGCACTCTTATCTCCATTGACTGATGCCCAATATTAATATATGTAGCCATTGATATATTTCAAATGCCAAGGGTAGCTCTTTTTTTCTATACACAACATAAACCTATCGAAACTTATTGAAGAGAAGAAGAAAATGTTTCGCATGAAGGAAACATGTACTCCTGGTCACATTTCGTTTTCGATCTTATATATACCCCCACCCAAAACTCCAGCCCACCTCACCTTACCTTTTCCTCTAAAGACAATACGAAAATCGACGTTAAATCGTCAGTGATGTAGTTTGGTGTTCCTCTCCCATCCTGGTCGCCTTCGTTTCCCCCTCCATTTACCTCGTTGTTGATACCATAACATGACGAGCAGATGGAGCGGAGAATGTGGAGATGATAGCGAAGTGTGCTTCTGGGGAAAGGTTTGAACCGCAGTCGATTCGACTGGACCAGAGACATATATTCATTAGGCGAACGGGACGGGGGACGCGCAGGGCGGGGAGAAACGCGTATATTAGGGGTGTTGTTGATCTTCATACACTGAGGGGTTGACGTAACGGACGAAATATCCATTCACTTTTCTCGCTTTATTAGACTGGAGAAGAATGTCCAGTTAACCAACTGCAAGATATAATAAGAAGCACGCTTCTATCGATATACAGCCCAGCACAACCGAACGGGGATCAGAAGAAAGTAGAAAATCAATGAGACATACCAAGATGACTGGGTAACAAGAAATTCGGAATCCCTTCTTTAATTCGATACTCGTGCCCGCAATTTCCGCACACCAGTTTGCCCTCCATGACATGCGTCTCGAGTAGGAAGCGGTGCAGCTCGTGCAAGAACTCATCCGTCACGGCATCGCCTTCGGGTTTTGGGGAAGTTAGGGAAGTGAAACCGAGCTATTATACATATGCATATATGAGTGAGCGGGAATCTCGTAACCAATTGCAACGCAGTATTTCTTTCCTAGAAAATGAGGATGTCTTTGTAGAAATAGACGTGGTGGGGGTTTAACGTACCTCGCCCGCCGTCACCACCAATGCTTCCCAGTCTATGCGTGGTAAGATGTTGCGTAGGAAATCTGCTTGGAACTCCGTCTCTTCCTGCTCAAGTTCCGCATCGGAGAAATGGAGTGGAAAAGAGGCCGGGGAGGCTTTGCAAGCCTTTACGGCGCACGTTAGGAAGTTTGCAGTGAGGATTTTCATGTTTTCTGTGGTTTTATTGATTTATTGGTTTATTTCTTTATGGTTTGCACCGGCCAGCGGAGTTAGGAATTGTATACTGGTGCATGATATGTAATAAATAATCGACGAGAGGGAGGTGGTCTTTGCGATGTGGAGGGGGAATTTGTGGAGAGTTGCCTCCGGCGGAAAAAAAAAATATGGCCAAGAGCTCCCGCATCAACAGCAACGTATCTACGGGAGTACAGGGCGGAGAATAGCAACAGGGACACTAGTAACTAGTACTGAAGGTAAATAGGGGAACAGAGGAACTAAAATGGAATATTTGTTATTTACGCCACGCTGGATTAATATGCATAGAGAAATATATTTATCATACTCCTACAACGTCCATTCCTTTCCTGCTGATAACCGCCTGAATAATAAAACGGCCGAAAATAAGGAAGAAGAAGAAGAGGCAGAACACAGTAACTAGCTGGGGTATCTATACCTCACCATATCGATATCATTCAATATCACACATTGAGCGACATCACTTAATACGTACATCAATCGCATCGAGGTCTGCCATATCATTATCCGTAACCATGGAGTCCGGATGCAGTTGGTCGCCGTCAAATATCAACTGAATGCTGTGATTGGTACGTATCCCTCGTTTCTCCCGGAAACTCTTTATGATCGACGAGATGTGTGTTTTTGGGCGCACTCTTATCTTCAAATCCTCAATCCCGGGGGCCTTAAGGGTTAGCAGAAGGACTTCCTGGCTCTCTTTCGCTGCTAATTCCGCTTGAGTTTTTTCATCTTCATCCTCGTCTTTGTCTTCATCGCTATCGCCCAATTGGCCTTGTGATGCTTTGATCGCCTGCCGCCTCTTCTCGTCATAAAGCTTCTCGGTCACGGCTTCCATATGCACTTCTAGCGAACCATCGTCGTGTCCGGAATAATCGTCCTCGTTATCGTCGTAATAATAATCTCTGATTGGCAGCGGTAGCAGTAGTCCCTTTTCCTTTTCCTCCTGCAGTCCTAGACTCTTGCAAGTCGTCACATCAAATAATCGTCGGCCCTTCCACGTCAAAAACACGGATGTGGCCATGTCGTCGCTGAATCCTTGTCTACCACACCACGCCCGGCGAACGTCGCAGAGATCCTGGTTCAGCCGCCGCTGGACTATGAGCGGGCTGGTGTTGGGTATGTCCGAAGTAATGAGGATTTTCACGATAGGCTCAATGGGTTGGCTTTGTCTATCTGGCGTGTTGCTGGTGGACTTTGTGGTTGGGTTGTAATTGGGAGACTGAGAAGTTCGGGCACCTGCTGCGGTATTCGTATCATGCCCCGAGTTGCCGGTTGAGGCCGCGAACCTTTGTCGCTCTCTCTCTCGGGCTTTGCGCGCTAGCTCAGCGTACTCTTCTTCTTCGTATAGGTCATCATCGTTATCATCGTCGTCATCATCAAGATCATGGATTGGAAATCGTTCACGATCTGGTTGAGGCGGTAGCGCAGGTAGTGACTCTGGCAGTAGAGAACCCTCGTCGGAACCCGAATTCAGCTCTACCAGTACTTCTGGAGGAAGTTCATTATCCGCTTTTCTAGTAGGACTCTTAGTTTGCGTATGCGAAATGGCTGCTGGCTGTATAGTTTCCTTGATGTGTCCCTGATCCTCTACTCCCTTCCCATCTTTTGATGGAACGCTTTCCTCGCGAGAGATCCGCCGCCGTTTCGATACTTGCGACTGTGACTGTGTCTCTGTCTCATGCAACCTATTGCTCCACAAATCTTGCTTCTCTTCTTTATCACTTTCGCTTCCACTCTCACCCTCAGTCTCCTCCTCCTCGGGTTTGCTGGAAATGATATCCGGGTAGACCTGCTCAGAGCGCCTGTAGAATTCGGTTGACTGGCCTGGGTTACTATCCGGTTTTGCCCAGTCCGGTTTTTTAAAAAAGGATCGCATAGTTATTGCCTCCGTGTATAATAGCTGCGCGCATTCGCCTTGCCCGCGTATTTCTGGGAATTACAAACATGTGCAAGCGCTGGATGCTATAAATACCTCAGGCAGATTGGAGGGCTAGGTTGTCAGGGAGCCATATCGCAAAATGGGCATATACCGAGATATTAGCCAGAGTATTTTATGCGCTCTTAGTTAGATCAAGCTCTCTTATCCGTTGGTATGGTGGGATATGTAAATATATAAATATTGGATGCCGTTGAATGCGCGAACTTCAGTTAGTCGCCAAGAAGAGAACAAAAATAAAGAAAGTTGCAGTGTAACTAAATATTATACTGAATATTTATTACGACGTAGGAACTTACATCAGAGGAATTCCTTTCATCGCGACAACACAACACAACCCAAACTCACACCAATACAATCGACATCCAAACATATATACAGTTCTATATCTCCTCCATGGAAAACGGTGCCGGCTCCGAGGGCAAAGATCCCTCCGCATTCCTGGGTGAAATCACAGGCGCCCCGGTCACGGTAAAACTGAACTCTGGTGTGGTCTACAAAGGTAAAAACTTTTTTATTGTGCTGTCTATTTATCTATTCCAATCTTAGCTGTCTGTCTAACTACTATGTCATTTAGGAGAACTACAATCCGTCGATGGATATATGAATATCGCCCTGGAGAAGACAGAGGAATATGTTGATGGAAAGCTGAGACGGAGCTATGGCGATGCCTTCGTGCGGGGAAATAATGGTATATCTCTTTTTTACGTACATATATATATATATATATTATAAATATGCGTTGCTAACTCTTTTCTGTCTCCTAGTCCTTTATATCTCTGCCGATTAGCTCCCATCGTTTTTCTCCGCTTCGTCAATAACTTTACGAAATATTAATGCCATAACGCTACGCGATACACCCTGATGAGGAACACATTCACGTCCATTTTTCATTTTGCATTGGTCTATTTCCCTTCTTCCTTGACACTGCGCATAGATCGGGTTTAGTTGGATATTGACAATAATACTTGTTGTTTTGCCTGGCGCTATAAGGGTATAACCGCGCTGGAAACGGCGAAAGTTGAGCAACTTGACTGACATTCGGACAAAAAGCTTCTGATGCTGCTGTCGTTCTATTTATTGCATGCGGGTGAGGGATGCGACATATTATCCCTTTTCCTACCTGTCTAGCTACGGAGCCCTCGAAAGCTGGTGAACTCAACAGTGTGGTTGCTTTTCGTCATCTGGGAATGCATGGCCTTTTATTATCTTAACTCTAACTTCCCAATCGTAGGTCAACAGCCAATATATCTTCTAAATAAACCATTTGCTCTTCCAGCACTTTCCTGTACTTAAACCAGGCGCATCTTCCCATGGGCTAAGTGAACGGTTTCAGTGAGCCATCCCTTTTGATCACTGCATCTCACACGTTCTGCTACCTCTCGTGGCCACTGGAGTTTTGATGTGGGGTTGTTTAATCGTTAGAGCCGTTTTTCCTTTGATTTGGGGTTTAGAAACATGGGATATGTATATATGCTACACCGCCCTAGATATCGCAGTTCAGATTAAACTCCCGATTCCCACACGGCGAAGGGCAGAGACTGGCATTCCTGGCCAAATGGATTCGTTGATGAGCCCGGAGATCATAAATCGACATCGAATTGGGGAGTATGAGAGATATTTACAGCATTCGGATAGACGCCAGCCCTCATGGATATGTGCATGTTCCAAGAGCTACTTACTATCTATTATGGTTTGCTGGTTCACTTTTCGCAGAGTGAGATTTTTTTTGTGAGAATTTATTCCAGGCTTTAATATTCGAAAAGCATGATTTCAATTGCATTCGCTCGTCTATTTAGTTTTAGTTTTTGTATTTTCTCTGATTGTTATAATAGTGTCAAACCTAGGATATTTTAAATATTTATGCCGCTGAAAATCTGGAGCAAAATAAAAGTTTATTATACACGAGACGGAGTGTGACGTCTCACCAACCCCCACCGTCAAGATATAAATAATACTAATCCAGATCATTTCAAATAACTAAACCTCATAAGCTCCAACACACCAGGTTTATCTCTATACTGCTCATAATAAAAGTTATCGATATACACATATATATCCAACTCCTCCAACCAAGGGAAAGAAAAATAGAACAAAAAAAAACCCCCACCAACATGTCCCTAGCCGCCATAACCTACACCCGCGGCACCCTCCGCACTCTCAACCAACTCCTTCTCCCGCACCAGACCATCTATGACGACCTTCACTCCGCCCGCGATGCCTGGCATGCCATCCACGACATGCGCGTCCGTGGCGCACCGGCTATTGCCATCGTCGCTGCCCTATCCCTCGCCGCTGAGCTGCATACGCTAGCCAGCAATACCCAACTGTCAACTGAACCCAAGGAGGTTGAGGTGTTTATTCGGGAGAAGTTGGAGTATTTGGTTAGTAGTCGGCCGACGGCGGTAAATTTAGCGGAGGCGGCGGGGAGGTTAGGGGGTATTGTCAGTAGTAGGGCAGCTGTGCAGGGAGTTGGTGGGAAAGAGGTGGCGGAGGCGTACATTGAGGCTGCAGAGAGGATGCTGGAGGATGATGTGCGGGATAATCGGGCCATTGGAGAGTTTGGGGCCAAATGGGTTCTGGAAAATGCTGCGGCTACAGAGTCGGAGAAGGGGAGCGTTGCGGTGTTGACGCATTGTAATACTGGGTATGTTCTCTGGGGGAAATATATAGATATATATATTCGTTTCATAGCAACGAAAGCAATTGCGCTAATATTTCATCATACAGCTCTCTCGCTACAGCAGGCTACGGCACAGCCCTAGGAGTCATCCGCTCCCTACACGCCACCGGCTCACTCGAGCGTGCCTACTGCACGGAAACCCGCCCGTACAACCAAGGCTCCCGCCTCACCGCCTTCGAGCTCGTCCACGACAACATCCCCGCGACCCTCATCACAGATAGTATGGCCGCGGCCCTCCTCGCGCGCAAAAGTCAGCGTGCTTACGGAAGCGCAACTGTAAGCGCCATCATTGTTGGGGCAGACCGCGTTGCCGCAAACGGTGATACGGCCAACAAGATCGGGACCTATGGCCTGGCCGTCCTCGCGAAATATCACGGCGTCAAGTTCCTTGTCGCGGCGCCGCGGACTACCATAGATATGAATACGAAGACTGGTGCAGACATCGTTATTGAAGAGCGGCCCAAGCAGGAGGTTACCAGGATTCGTGGCCCGAGAGTTGGCGAGGAAGGGAATGGACTTGGTGCTATGGAGGCCATCACCGTCGCAGCTGATGGGGTTGATGTATGGAATCCGGCTTTTGATGTTACGCCCGCGGCGCTTATTGATGGGATTATCACGGAGGTTGGGGTTGTGGAGAAGGATGAGGGTGGGTTTTTTCATCTGGGGCGGGTTTTCGACTGAGGGCAACGTCATTCACTGCTCAGTCCGGTGGTGTTTGTGCTGTTCGTGTCATTGTCTGTCCGCTTTTCGGGATTTGGGTTTGCACTCTTGCTCGCGGCATTCCCACTTGCATTTCCCGGGTTTTCGATGGCAGCCAGGAGAGCTTCAATTTTCTCCTCCAGGCTGGTGAGATGGTTCTCAAGGGCTGAGGCTGTTTTTTCACCGCTATATACCCATAAATATGCATTAGTTTGAGTTTTTATTTATTTATTTCATTTTATTTCAATTTAATTTCAATTTTTGTGAGGGTTGTCGTCAATTGAACTATGTTTGATGTGGAAGGATGTACAGACTTCGCGATATCTTTGAATGCCTGTCAAGGATGTGAGCTGGGATAGATGTTTAGATGAAAACCCGTGGCACACACCTGAGCGAGATGAGACTCGGGGGACCCATCTTTATCCGTAGCTGTATTCCCGTTTGTCGCCATAGTGATAATTCTCTGTGCTGGTAGGATATATCCAGACGGAATATTTGGATAGAATATGGATGCGGAGTACGGAGTACTCCGTAAACTCTGTCCGTAACATGCAGCATCACATGACTCGTAATAATACCCGTAAAAATACCGGTGGACGCTTTTATATCATCGCCAAGATATTTCCCGATTAGGCAATTCCAACAGCTTCAAAAAAGAGTTGGTTTATTTTTATTTTTTTAAATTTTCCGAACTGATTAATTAATTAATTAGTTAACTAGGTACTCCGTACTCCGTACCCCGTACAGTTATAACTGTTCTTTGTATGCAACCAATAGTTATCAATTCCAACTTATTTACTCAGCAGTCGAACATCTGCCGAATCCAATACGTCGGAAACGAGGCGAGTGTCCTCTGCTATTCCCCCCTGCTTCTCCACCCTTCTCTACGGAGTATTACCCCAAGCACAACAAGGACAGCTGGCCGTTATCAGTGCTCCATACTCCGTACATAGTCGCAACGTGGTATATTCATTTCAATTTATTCGATATATTTTCTGACCAAACCTACTCTCAACTCCCACACACCACATATCCATAAACAAAAAACACTTTTGGCTATCTAAACACTTCGGTCTCCGATCGCCCATAGCTCTACTTCCATTCCATATAATTACTATATAGTATCATTGCCAAGCAAAACGGATTTAAAACTTTGCCCCTTTATTCTGGCTACCTGCAGCCCTTCACAATGGTATGTGCCGGTGCCGTGTCCTTTATCTCTACGAACAATTCTAATAAGTTCAAATAATATACAGGCCCAAACCCCCCAACAGCGCCGCGCAAATGAGCGCTTCGCCAAACTTGAAGCTGCCAAGCGCGGCAAATCGGAGGCTGATGGCAAATCGAAGCCAAAACCCAAGTCACCCGTGCCTGTTGGTTGGGTTGGTATGTTTTTACTTTTTATATATATTGGGAAGATTCGGGAACGATTGCTGACATTTATTCGTGGAATAATCACCAGTTGTCCTCGCTTTCGTTGTGTGTGGCGGGATGCTTTTCGAGCTCGTAAGGGTGGTGCCAGAGCTGTGGGCCGCGGTTTCAGCGTTTGTGACAAAGTGGACGAGTTAGGGAAATGGGATAGCCAAAATAATTCTCCTGGCTTTTCGTTTGGATTGGTTTCTCTCTCTCTGAGAAATATGGTGGAAATCGCCTGGCATCGGCTCTTGTCTTCCCTCCTTCCCCCCGCCTTCCTCCCGGCTTAAGTCATGCGTCCGTTTGTGCGTTTATCAGCGGCGTCTTCTTTTCCTTCTTCATCTCTTCTTTCCTCCTCCCATGTTTCCAAAACCAGCCACGTCGTGGATTGCGTTGTATTCGGGTATCTCAATTGCCTAGTGTTCGAAATACCCCTGTGTGATTACTCCGTGAATTTTCCTTTTCTGTTTATGTATAGTTTTGCCCGATTTCTTACTGTTGGGGTTCTATTTTATTTTTCTGATATATATATATATATATATATATATATATATATCTTGAAACCTTCATCTGGGCGCCTGTGTCATCTTTCCTCGTTGACTGATACTTTTTCAGTGTGGTTGAGAATGGGGCAAAGGGAAAGGAGTACGCAGCTGGGTTGCATATATATTTTTTTTAACATGTCCCTGTGTTATTAGCTAAGTTCAGTGTATCTATCTATTATTTATCGTTCGTCTGCTCATTCGACTACTTATATACATATATTTATTATTTACAGTAGTTATGTCGGCTCGGGAATGTAATTTCCCGTATATCGTGCGAGCAATCCAAGACGGATATGGACGATGTCCCATAGAAAATCACCATGATTTTTTTAGCTACGCTACACTGAGCTACTCACAATAACGGGTGGAAACTTGTGAACCGTGATGGGATGTGTTGTTCAAATTATTTTGCTTAAAATGGTTGCCATATACATAAAGGCTAGACTAGATATATGTATATACATGCCAACCCCCAATCCCTGACAACAAGTGAAATATCTATGGAAACGTCGAGTGGATTTAGGAGGTCTCAAACCAAGGTACATCAGCTGCAGCTCCAGATGTAGCCTCAGAACCGGCGGCAACATTGCCTTTCTTTTTCTTGGAGGACGACGAGACCTTCTTCCTTTTCTTTCGCTTTACCTCCGCCCCGCCCTCAGCCGCATCACCGCCAGCCTTTGCCAGTTTGTTTGTAGAACCACCGTCCAGAGATGCAGTAGCGATGACGGCGCTTGGTGTTGAATGTCCATCCTCACCCCCACCATCACCATCGCCATCATTACTCTTCTTCTCCTTCGCCTTCACCCCTGTATCACACTTATCCTTCCTCTTCTTCTTTCGCTTTACAAGCGTCCCCTCCGGTGGTACACCATGCGCCTGCACCCGTTCCGCCGCGCGCTGCATCTCCAACCTCAACCTCTCAATCTCCCGCATCGCCTTGGCCATCTCCACCTCCTCCGCTTCCCGGCGTGCGATATCGTGTATACTCAGGCCCGGTGCTGCTGATCCAGACAGTCCCTCATCGAGAGAAATATTGGATAGCCCGCTCGAGTCCACCTCGAGTAGGGAGCGTTTTATTTTTGGTTTTTCCGCCATTACGGAGGTCAGTGTTAGGCCTCCCGTCGGCGCAGTACCCTCGTTAGCGATATTTATGGTTTCATCGGCTAGTATTTCTACTCTCTTCGGTTTTGACTGGGCCTTTTTGGGTCGTTGTTCACCTCCCGTTGTTGCTGATGGAGGTGATGTAGGTTTACTGCTTTCGATGGCGAGGTCAATGATGGGGATGGAATCGATATCCAGTTCCTCGCCAATGGAAGTGCGGAGGACTTGGTGGAATGGGGTGGAAGTTCCGGATGACCCCTCGTCATGTCCAATATAGAATGGATCGTCTTTGTTACGGTCCCTACGCTCAGCGCGCCGTCGTGCTTTAGCATCGGCGCTTTCGGCAAAATCGTCAGACATATTTTGGTAGGATGTGGCAGACTGCATGGCGTTGGGCATTGCCGCGGCTTCTTTGGTGTAGGACAGTTGTTTGGTGCTGGTGGGGTCGGGAACGTGGTAAAAGTCTCGGAATTCGTCTTGGTCGGAAAAGCCCAGCCAGCCGTTTTCCGACTCTTTTAGGATGTAATGGAGTCTGTCATTTAGAGCTTTTTCGAGATCGAGGTTCTCAGGCCGGGGAACCTTTTTTTGAGCGCCTATGGCGACGGGGTTAAGTTCAAGGCCCGTGAATAAACTCGGAATAACTGATGAGAGGAGAAGGGGTTCATCGGTGCTGTCGAAGCCCTGCGAGCATATGGCTTCAGCGGTGAGACGGAGAAGTTCGAGAAATTCAATAGCGCGTTCCTGAACGTCCAGGTCAGGGTGAGAGGATAGTTTCTCGAGAAAATTAATTATGCGCGCAAGAAGAAGTGAAACTTCGCTTTGTCTTGAAGAGTCCCAGCCGTAGGACTTCGACGTCAAGGAAACGAAGAGCTTGGGTATAGCCTGAAGATAGGACGAGAGAACGGAACCAGGTAGAGACAGATTCGAGGGGTGAATCAAAGACGTGAGAGTGCGATCAGGAACCTCTAGGAACTCTGCATATTCCCCAACTATCCAAGCGATAAATTCAAGGATGCCCTCGCTGGCAGCGCTGGCAACGGGGAACACTGTTCCTCGGTTATCGATCAATATCAACGACTCTGCGGCTCGAGTAGCTTCAAATCTTACGCTTTTTACGCGCACAGCAACGTTGCGCAGTTCGTATCCAATCCGGCTCGTAACATTCCCTTTTGGAGATTGGGATTCTGACAAGTTTCCGCCACTCGATGCTGGCACCAGTCGAACCAGGTGCACAAGCACTTCAACATACCACTCAAAGTCTATAATGGATGAATAGGTATCCCGTGAACAGATATCCAGTATCCGATGGATAATTTCGTTACGATAGTGGTTAGGTAAGGCGAACACAGGTTCATTCCTCTTGGTGGTTGCCTGTAGCTGCTCCTCTGGATCGTCTCCATCGATATCAGCTGAGGGAGTTAACCCAACTGGTATGGTAGAGTTAACCTGAACGTCGCCCGTTGTTAATGGGGACGTTTGGAGTTGGGTGATTAGTCTGCTGACGACTGTACGTAAGGAATCCCTGGACACCATGCCAGAGACGAGCTCGAGCGCCTGTAACCGGATGGAAATATCATTATCATCTAAACAGCCCATGATGACATCTTGTTGCATGGCTACCAGTGTTGGATGCGATGTGACAATCCTGTTAAATGCGAGAAGCGCGACATATTTTACTACAAAAATGGTTAGACAAAAAAATTTGTTTCTAGACCGCAAGTATTCTTACAATTAGGATCGCCTTCCATGACAATCATGCCACGAAGTTTTTCCACGCAGAGATTGGCAATCTCCTCCCCTTCCCGCACACCCTCCGCGCCGTTTAAGATGCCACCTTGAATTACTCCATTTATACATTCGTAAAGCAAAGACATCGCTGTGGTTGTTTGGATGATGTTAGTCAAAGGTCGGAGGAGTTTTCGAACCAGTCGTGGCTCCAGTGGTGTCAATGTTGCAAACTAGGGACTGACTTTAGCTACAGTGAACTTGCAAAGGATCTAGGCGGAAGAAAACTTACAAGTTTGATAATTTTGATAGCCATCCAATTGTTTCCACCATCCACCAAAAGCTCAAATAGCCGGGGAGCCAGGGGAAGGAAATCTTGGGGCCGTCTCCAGCCCAGCTCACAGACAACATTAATGACAGCGGCAGTTACACTGCTATCCTCTTGATCATCCATCAAACGCTCCTTGATCTTTGGCCAAGCAATCCGAAAAGCTTCTGGATAAACCAAGGAAAGCCTGTAGAGGTTCACCACTGCTTTCTTTCGGACTGCCGGGTGGGAATGCGAAAGACGGGGTAACACATCTGTCAATAAAGACAGTGCTAGGGAAGGAGAAATTATATGTGGTAGGGTCAGGAGGGGCAATGACATTGTCGGAACCATGGGAGAGACCATATCCTAAAAATACGTAACAGTCAGATATATCTTCCTCTTTTCCCAAAGGTATATTCTATATATCCTGCATCTACCTTCTTCAATAGATTGGTAGCTAGCATGAGAACTTCTGTATCAAGGCGGAAGCTCTGTACCGCTCCTAGATAGCCGACCCGCTTCTGAGGATATTTCGCCGAAGACATGACTTCAAGCACATGGAATGCAGCCCAAGACATATCATATCCGAACATTTCTAGGTATATTAATTTCAGGAGGGCAGTTGCTTTTTTATCTGTTGGAAACGATCAATCCTGATGCTCGCTTCGGTTGGCAATAGATAGAAAACAAACCCATATCCTGCGACTTCACCTCAACTCGACATTCCTTGATACTGTTTTGGATGTATTCGACTTCGTTCCCCTTGTGATTCCGCAGACCTCGTATGAGGTCGTAGAGAGACTTCTCAAACCTATGGCAATTGCATGAAATATTAGTTTTTCAAAGATCGATATCCCGTGACGGGCCAGGGGAAGACATGGGAGCTATCAGACATGGTGGCCGTAGGTATAAAATGTCAAGCTTGAAGGAAGCACTTCAGTATAAGGAATCCAAAATATCTAGTACTGTGCTCGGTGCTCTAGGCGTGTGATGCCTGGGGTGCTGATATCGAAACTTGGAGGTGGGATGTAGGCAGCGGGACATGGTTTAGGTCCGCATTGTTCTGTGGGGGCATAAACCAGCCAAAATCAATGTAGATAGCAGTTGAAGGTATTTCTGACGGTGATATGCTAGTAAACCAAACAACAAAATCTTCTGCACACGAGCTATCAGAATATTGACGCTGCTATTGAAGCTGTTACCCAGGCATGTGGTTTAGGTCATGGTGGTTAAGCCTGAGACGTCACCAGCCCGCATTAGTAACTAATTAACCCAGTTAAAGTTACTGGCACAGAGTACGAAGTACGGAGTACGGAGAAGAACAGAGCAGCTATTTACTTGATGAACGAACTATTAGAATAGCTTCAACTTCATCACTTCATCCATCAACAACTCCTCATCGCCCCACCTTCTCTTCTCAACATCTCTCTTATCCTCAAAATTATACCTACTGTTGGCATTATTTGGCCAATTCTACACTGTTTACTATTTGCACTTTTTTTCACCTAGACATAAACAGCTCTAAATATTAAGTACAAGATACCCGCGGTACGTAGTGATTTCCACTCACCTCCGATCAGACATCGAGCTATTTATGAACAGTTAACCATCATTATTATTTGTTTAACTAATATTCCAGATCGTTAGGTAACTATAATGGCCTCCTCATTACCGCTAGATTTGCAGGTGGCGTTAAATTGTCCCGATCCGCGTGCTCTCTCAGAACAAGCCAAATCATTCCTAAAAACCCACCCTTCGCAACAACCTTCATTCCCTTTTTCCATATTTTCGGCTTCAGAAACCCCCGAATTATGGTTAACCTACGAACAACTGCTTCTGGCATGCTTGAGGACAGGAGATGATGAATCCGCGCGCCAATGTTTGGAACGGCTTATAAAACGCTTTGGACCCGCCAATGAGCGCATCATGGGTCTCAAGGGCGTCTACGAGGAAGCACTTGCGCAAAATCAAGATGCTCTCGAAAATATCCTTACGGCTTATGAAAAAGTGCTTCAAGAGAATCCAGTGAATGTGGTTCGCATACACCCATTACCCTGACTGTGTGATGCTGCAAGCAGGGCAACTGATATCTGGATGTAGCCGATTTTGAAGCGGCGTATTGCGCTCCTACGATCCATGTCGCGATCAGCGGATGCTATATCCGCTCTAGTAGATTTCCTCGATGCATTCCCAACCGATGGAGAGGCGTGGTGTGAGCTTGCCGATCTATACCAAGTCCAGGGAATGAGCACGCAGGCTATATTTTGTTTGGAAGAAGCTCTTTTGATAGTACCGAATGCCTGGAACGTAAGACATTCTCTTTTCAATTGCTGGACGAACAAGGACTTTTTCACAGTGAGTCATAACTAATCTGTCTCGATTCAGCTTCATGCCAGACTAGGAGAAGTGGAGTACATCTCCTCAATTTCATCGGACAGTCAAGAGACGACGATGAAACTACTGGCTGATTCGGTCCGCCGGTTTTGCCGAAGCATTGAGTTGTGTGATGATTACCTTCGCGGTTATTATGGACTTAAGTTGGTATGGATACTTTGTTACTTTGGACCCCTTTGTTTATATCCACCATGCTGACGCATATCCGTCAGAGTACGAGCCGTCTTTTAGATACACTATCAGCAAAAGCCGCTCCCCAATCAAAAGGTAGTGACGATAGCCTTCCGTCACAAGAGACACTCTCTAAACTGCAGGCGCTGTCTACCAGAAAACTACACGAGATTGTACAATTGAGATGGTCTGATGTCAAGAGTTGGGAGAAGAACCAGAGCGAATTACTTGCAGCCCAAGAATTGCTTGATCGAGAGGTTTAAGAAGGGAAGAAAAGCAGGGGTGGCTTTCCCCCACACCATATCTTCCTAATCTTTCCATTCTCTCTCCACTTAACGCCCCAGCCGCATTCTAGCCGCCGATGGCTCTGCAAAAAGTTTGCTTCTAACCATGCCTGGGTACCGTTACAATCCTTTACATGACCCAGCTGCGACACTACCATTTCTTCCCGTTGCGGCCCAAGAGCATTCGCTTGGCGACGATTAAATGGCTTGGAAGCATTGAATGACAAATATTCCACATTCCAATCAACTCACAAAAAATACAGGCTTGTACTAATATTAGACGATACTCTTTTGATGCTTGCCCAAAACTTTTTCTCCCCCCTTCTCCGGCGAAAAGCTTCATCCATACCATCCCCACTACTTTATCAGACGGTGTTGAACGAAGCGCAAGCGCATTTAATTACACTTTCATCACATTTTGCATTTTTCTTTCTTATTCTTTTCCTTTTTCTTTTCTTTTTTTTTTTCCTTTTTTTTTTTTTTTCATTTATTTCAGCCACAGCTCAACGCAACCCAGCGTGCCCTGACACTTCAAGTAACAGCTCAATAACGCGGTTGGCCTGATATATGTTGAGTTCTATTTTTAATATCGAGTCAAGCCCCATTCCATTGGCTTTTCCACCAGAAGTGCCTTTTGACTAGCGCCTGGATTGGGCAGAAAGAGCGACGTGGCACCAAGCAGTTTGCTATTCTACTATTTTTCTCTTACTGCTTTTTTGCTTCCCGTCTCTTCCCGTGTGGAACGGAGCACGAGGAAGCACAACGTCAAGTACAGGGGGACCCGGGCGGCGCTTTTGGCTGTTGCTCTATTTTTTCAAAATCTATCTCTGTCTGTGCACGGAAGGGGATTGATTTGATGGTCTAGATTCCATAGTATTTTTTTTTAAAAAAATGAAAAGTCTTCTCATCCTCAGCCACCCTTCTGTCTCTTCTATTCTCACCGCTTTTTACCTTACCATGCTGGCTCTTGATTCTTGATGGATATTCAGAGCGGATGCTACGGGTGACCAAGCCACTCAAACACCACTCCTTGATTGAGAATATGGTACAGCTTTTTATTTGCCTTCTTAATGCTGCGTCCTTGCGATTGGAGAAAGTTGCTAGGTTAGTCTGCACCGACTGATGTTTGGTATTGAGATGAGAGTCGCCGGAGCAGATGACTCGAGGAATGGTTAACATGAACTTGACCGCCCCCCAGAGTCGGAATTTTTGGAATATGGTGCTCCTGTGGATTTTTGTGTACGCATATGTGGCCTATATATCTCCCGGAAGTAGGCGATGGGCTAAAACGTTCCAAGTCTTATCAATCAGGCTCGTTTTGCTTTTTCGGACTCGGATTCGATTGTCGAGTTTTAATCGCGGGCATTTCCGCACATACGCTACGCAAATCGAATTAGAGAATTCACTGGCTTGTTAAAAAGGTGGTCATGTTTGTCTTTGATGTATATTCATGCCATATCTATCCTAGGAGATGATTTTCCTTTGCAGAGAGCCCCTTCAGTAACGCGCCTTTGACTCCCCTGAATCGGGCTGGATTGGCGGTGCGAGAATTGTTTCCCATCAGGCAGGCATGAGATCCCATTGACTCCTACTTCTCGGGGAGGCAAATACAAAATTTATTAGCTGCTCATTCCCCACCATGCTTCGCCTGTATTTATATGCGTGGGTACTATATAGATAGGACTCATTCTTTGCCCCTCCCTCCCTCCCTCCCTCTCTCAACGACAAATGGCAATGACACCTAGCAATATACCGAGCTGACAGCTTGCTACGCCTGGCAAAGCCCACGTATCCCATTCCCTCAACAAGTTCCGCCATTGGCTCACATATCCTCAGTCCATTGGACTTCCTGGCTGCCTACTTGCCTTGAAATGCGGCTGGCTAGAGAGTACCTAAGCCTTATTATAATTCCATAGGCCGAGTTTCCAGTTCTGGGCCAAGTAGACGTTCGTTGGGCAATGCTGATGCAGAAAGAAAGAGAATAAAACCTCATTGTCTAAATATCCCTTCACTTCCCACTGGTTTTGGCTTTTACTACCTCGCTAATCTGTTAGCCTACTACTCGTGCGTCTGTGAATGATTTACTACTATGGGTATGAATTCGGGCTAGATACGAGAAGGGGTGGGGGACATACGATGCACGGCGGTATGGATAATGTACGTATGTAGGAGGCATTATTTGGGACAGCTTTATGCTGCCGTCGAAAAGGCTCGAAAAGGCTTGAGGTATGACAGGTTGGAATACTGGCAGCGTCTGAGAGACTCGTAGAGCAGAGGGAACGATGTTGTATGACCAGGCCGCCCCCCACAGGTAGGGTAGGTATCTGGATTCGTTTTTTTTGACGATCCCTTTGACATTTTATATTCTATCTTATTTGATTTCCAAGCCTAAAACTTTTGCTGATCTAGATTTAGAAGACCCGCAGCTGCGCGTGAATATTCCAAGCAAATATTTATTCTTTTCAAAAAGGGAGACTTGTATATCTGATCTTCAGCGTGGCACCAACATCGTATCACAAAAGGAGAGAAAAAATTATCATCCAGCAAGCCACCGTGGGAGCAACGTAACTTAAAAAACGGAGTATTATGAAGTTTTACAGAGTACTCCGTACGAGGTTGGGCCCTTCCTTTGCCCAAGCGACGGAGTACGTGAAGAAACATGGTGATTTCCAAAGTAAAATATAAAAATAAAAATAAATAACAAATCTCTGCTCTTTGTGTGGAGAGAAGATAACGTTTACTCCCGCACAACGACGTGGAATGGTTTAAAAATAATAAATGTATTCTAGATGTATCCTGCAAGTCACCCGTCCCGCGTCTGCCAGTGAGAAAGGAACATCAAAGTGAGGCGGAAGCTACCTATGAGGCTACATAGACTCCATACATCCATATTCATAGCCTGCTCCGTACTCACCAAAGCCAGCAACAAACTGCTTTTCCGCTTCCTCAGGCCCAACAACGTCGGCTTGTGGTCTGGCTCGAAGTTGTTCCCGTTCTTTGGGAAGGCCACCACTCAACGTCAGCAGAAGGGGAATAATGATATGCAGCCTACTTGGGACTACTGATTTTCTGCAGTAGCCCATTGTACCGAAGTCAGGTCTTTCTTGTCCTTATCAGATTTCTAACGACACAAGCAGTTGGGTTGAGAATCCCTATCTGGGCTGAAACTGCTTTCTAGTCATAGCATGTCTCTTTGCTGATGAGGCTCTAGGCCTCAATAACATACCCTTTCTCCATGTATTATCTACGGAATGGTTGGATATCAGCTTGTTCGATGCCCTGCATAATATCGCATCAGGTACGGAGTACTGGATGCAGATGCGGGCAGCCTCACAACTACGAGCTGCACCATGGTCCAACCCATTCCGAGAAGCCTCAAAAGATCAAGCGCTAGGGAGTTGATGCTGGTGGCTAGGTTCATCTTTTTGTGCCCGACTAGCCAATTACCAGCCTGCATTTATCTGCATCATCAGCACAGCTGGTTGGGCTATTTTCAATGCAGTGCCATAATCCTGCAGTACTCCGTGCACACTCAGAGGAATACGGAATATATTATCTGGGAGATCTAGGTGGTAAGTACTCCGTACTCCGTACTTCGTATATAATACTTCTTGTCGTTCCCCCGCTTGCAGTTAGTCGCCTCTCCTCTTGTTTTGTTTTCCTATACGAAGTATTCTCTAGCTTTTTTGATATATCTACTCCGTGTGGAGTACTTAGCTCAGTTTCCCCAAGGACCCCCAGTACGGAGTACTCCGTAAGTATCGCTTCAACAGGCAATTGTTATCCCTGTTCGCTCAACAGTATTCTCTTTTCTTCAGCAGATGGAATGTTAGACTAATATAGAACTCGAGGCCATCACCAATAGAACTAGTCTAACCCTCGGGATCTACGACTAGCAAAATAACAGTTCAACAGCGATATTGCTATGATAGCCAGGTGAGTTGAAATGTATGAAATCGAGATTTAAGATATGCTGCTTGCTCTTCCTCCTTCCGCCGAATGTCCTGTGCCATCATATCACTTACCAGTCTTCTTTATGCCATATATTATCATTTACTTTACCAACATCGCCACCTATCAGGGATCGCACCATAATAGTGCCGTGAGATCTGGTTTCTGATTTCTTGTCCTGTCAAGGCTGCGATTCTTGATCGCGCACATTGGGCACCAACTCAACACACACCAGTCGCTGTATGCCCACATTTCTTCCATTTGCGTTCATTTTCACCATTGTTAACCCCTCCAAGCATTATGGGGCCCAATTCTTTATTTTTCTGGCACAAACATATATGATATAAAGTTATCTCTATCTTTCTATTTTTTTTTTTTTTTTTTTGTTTAATATATTCTCGATTTTCCCCTTCTTAAATTACATGTACTCTACTACGATTATTACGGCCCGCCCTGCTGAACTTGTGTACACATATTTTATCTCTTCATTGTCATCATCACCATCGCTTTCATTATCATTCTTATTGCTACGGACTCCTATTATATCTGTTGCAATTCTATAACGAAATATCATTGTTACCATATTATTTTATTGCCCGTTTATTTTTTGTGTACAACTTGCTGATTACCCATCCTCGCTCTCCTCGACTGTTATATTCGTAATAGATTTCAACCACTCTCGCTCAACGCCTCTGGTTCTCGCTTTAGAAATCCCTCTAAACTGCCCGTATTCTGGGCTTCCCCGTGCCCTTGTTTTGTCTCCAAAGAAACACATCCGTACCCTGGGATACCCTGAAACGCTAATCTCGCAGTCCCCTGTTGGCGTGTTGCGTGTTGTGTCTGCATCGCTGTGACAAAAACGGTCGATAGCTCGCTCGCCTTTGCCAGTCACCCCCGAGATCTGTCTAGCCCAGGACTTTTTCTCTGTGAGGAAAAGCTCCGGCGAGATACTTTTCTACTTTTTTGCCTGACTTTTTTCTCATCCCCATGCCGTGAGTTTTTCCTTTTTACCTTTTCTGTTTCATTGTTCATTTTCTCCCTCATTGCGCTGTTAGCTCCTCCCCGTCTTCTTGTATTTCATTTTTACTTTATTTTATTTTATTACTTGATAATCTCAGCGACACAGAAAAAAAGAGAGAAAAGAAAAAAGAGGAAAGAGGAAAGAAAGAAAAAACAAGAAAAACGAAAGGCGAAAAAAGTATAAAATTATAAACCTCATGGGTAAGGGCCAAGCTCACACTTATTTTCCTTGACTCGCTCTAGGTTAAACATCACAATAGACCACGCTACCTGTCATGGCTCCGATCATTCCTCCTTGACCGATGATGAAGAAGACTCCTCTGGTACTGGTGTCCAAGTCTCACCGCCCTCAGCAACAAGCAGCCACGACCATTACGATCACTATGACGTCGGCGGTGAATGGGCTCATTTACCCTATCCTGATGAACTAAAACCTTCCGATTCTGCTTCCAGACCAAGAACCTCCAATCGCCATCGCAATTTGGAGAACAGCAGGTCGGGGCCCAGCCGCCGCCATTCTTCCCGCAGACATATACCTAAGGAACGTGAGCCAGTCTCGCATCGGCTGAGGAGACACCACCCCCCGCCGGCGCCCGCCTCACCGGCGGAGAGCGTCGATTCTGGGGACGAGTACGAGTATCCTCCGCCGCGACGTCCGCCTGAAAGGCAATATTGGTCTCCCCATGCTCCCGCTCCCGCAGGAGGGTACGCCCGTAGTTCTGCCTCTGCGCCATCGTACAATCCATACACACAGCAGGGGAATGTGCAACTTGGGGCTATGCAGCCAGCACACGCTGGGCATCCAGGAATGCCGTCGAATCAATTAGTGCAGTTGGGACACATGGGTCATATGGGCGGCGTGAATGGACATATGGGCCATTACCCCCTGGGCCACCAGCAACATTACTCCTACGGACCTGCTCCGTTTTCATCGCATCCACAAGCGCAGAATCACCAGATGCCAGCACCTTTCTTCAACAATCAGGAACACCCCATGCATCAGCAACCAGTCCCTCGTCCACGTCATCATGGCCACCACCATCGCCGTACGCGGAGCCAATCCCGTCCACCACCACCACCACCACGCGATGAAAGTGAAAGCCCTCCCCCCAGACCCTCACATGCCCATCCAGTACCTGCCCACCCCCACTCTCAATTCCCGCCCTCTCAATTTGGCCCTGCAGATATGGTTCCGTACGGTATGCACCACGGTGGCCAGCTTGGAAGCCCTCACGGAGGCCCACACGGAGTACCTGCCTACTTCCCTCCTTACGGCCACCAGTTTCCTCCTCTCCCCCATGGCTTACCCCCGCCACAATTCTTCCACCAATTCCAACGCCAACCGTCGCCCCCGCCGAAAGAGCCTACCCCACCACCTACTGCTCCAGCCCCACCACAACCAGATCCCAAAGATGAGGCAATTGCGCGACTCGAAAAGCTCATTCTCGACGAACGAAAGGAACGCGAAGCCAAAGAACTCGCTCGTGAAGCTGCTATTGAAAAGGCAGCTCGTGATAAGGCTCTCGCAGAAGAACGTGCCGCCATTGAGAAAAAAATAGCAGAAGAAGCCGCAGCAAAGGCAGGCAAAATCGCTAGGGCAGAAGCTATGAAAGAGGCCGAAGCGAAAGCCGCGGAAGAGGCTGCCAAAGCTAAAATAGCTGCAGAGGAGGCCGCCGCCCTAGCGGCGGCAGAAGCAGCAGAGAAAGCTACTGCTGAGGCCAATGCAAAAACTGCTGAGGCTGTTGCGGCGGCCACAGCAGCAGCCCGCGCACCGCCTGCCGAGAAGAAGAAGCCGATAAAGTTCAAAGATGCTGTTGGAAGGAAATTCAGTTTTCCTTTCCATTTGTGCAATACATGGCCAGTAAGTTTCATTCCCATTACTTTCATCCACACTTGATGCCCTTAATCAGCCCCCCACTATAAAATACGCTATCTAATTTAGAAATTTTCAATTTGCTTCCGTAAATTGCAGGGCATGGAAGACCTGATCCGACAGGCGTTCCTCCATGTTGACGTAATTGGACCGCATGTCGCAGAGGGCCATTACGATTTAGTTGGCCCCAACGGCGACATCATCCTCCCACAAGTCTGGGAAACTGTAGTAGAGCCGGATTGGACCATCACAATGCACATGTGGCCCATTCCGGAAAAGCCCAAGACACCGGATCTGCCCATGGTACTAGAGGACGACCCCAGTCTGGTTACCATTGTGGATCTGAAGACTGCAGGTGCGCCCCCTCGTCTTCCTAATCCCCCTATTCCGCCACCTCCACCAGATGCCGCGGCTTTGATGGCTTCGGGTCTGCCGCCATTTCCAGGTCCAATTGTTGACGCCCCTCGATTTCCAGTTGATGGACGAGCGCCGCCGCCGCCTCCCGGGCCTAAGAAACCTCGTCCACGAGACCCCAACCCCGGAGCCTTTGCCATGTGGATGATCGGAAACAGAGGCAAGCTTCCGAACAAGCCTTTAAAAGCGGAAAAAAAGCCTGAAGTCTTCCCGCAGCCCCAGCTGCAGCAGCATGATGAACAATGCTGCGTCATGTGAATGAGCGATTGATTGATTTAAAAAACGAACTGGAAACGCAACAAACAACACACAACCCCTTCCTCAATCCGACCACTCCTATGCGCCCATTTCTCCCCACCTACAACAGATGACTCACTGGGTATTCGTACTTGGCCCAACAAGCAAATGAGAAAGCACAAGCACAAGAACGGTTAAACTGATCAAACAAAGCGATTGGAATTGTTTAAAGGATGCCATTCACACAAGCCGGCAACGATTCTTCATTCAATAAAGAACGGGTAAAAAAACCGTCTGGACTGGCCGATCAATCATTATATGAAAGAACTCGATCGTGCATCCGGAACTTCTGCGATGGTGTTAAACCGAAATAGCTCGTTATGGGCCAATCACCGTGGTTTTCGAATATTGTATTGTTTATGGCAAAGCCAACGAATTCCTTTTCTTGGCTACCTTGTTATTATTTTTTCAAATACTTATCGACATAATGCTTTTATTTACTCCACCAAGATATACTAGGCTTCATCCTCTGCGCCCAATCTCCGGGAACCAACCCCCTCTTCCTAACTTCCTATCCCCGGTATCGCCCTATTTCAGAGTTCATTCATCACCTGTTGTTATTGTTGTTGTTGTTGTTGTCTGATCGAAATCACGCCACTCATTTCCAACATGAGGGAATCTACTTCAGTGAGACATGGCTTTTCCTCCCGAGTGAACCTTGGGATTGGTTTCTCATGCTCTCAAATAGGGGACGAGAAAAGAAAAGGAATAAAATAGCTATTTTTCTTCATTATTATTGTTGTGTTAAACGTCATTTATGGCATGTATTGGCCGTTTTTTTTGACCGTTTTATGGGTCTTCAGCTTTTGATACCATATTTCCTACTTTCCATACTATTTATATATTTACTGCTATTCCCACCTATTTGTTGAGGGTTGTTTTACCATTCTCCTCCACCAGTTAATCTCAGTCCTGTTGCTGTTGTGTCTTTGGTGCCTTTTGTTTCTCTCCGCCATCCTCCTCCTTTCTTCAATGAATGTAGAGTGGAGTACTACCAAATCATCAATTGGGAGATTTAAGGAATATCTTACTATTCTCCTTTTCTCCGCTTTCTTTTAACTTTCTTTCGGGACGATTTATTGTGTGGAAGCTGTTTTTGCGAAGGATTTCGAGGGAAACGCGCGACAATTAGATAATAGGAGGGATCCGACCAATCAGGTTCGTTTTCTATCTGTGTCACCTCCGCCGGTCTTGTATGCATAAGCAATAAGCGTCTTAACTGTCTTCTTTTCTTTATTTTTGTCATATTCTATCCCGCTCATTACCATGCATTTGACTGCTAACTCTGTCTGTCCCATCGCTCTTGCCTTTGTGAGATAACTCTAGCTTGAACTTCTTCATCTTTAGTTTTTCTGGTTGAGAGTTTGAAAGGATATACACATATCTACAGTCCCCATCTTTGTTCATTTTTGCTGTGTCCAAGTACGCTATCATGTAAATAGTCTCATGTGGCCACCTCTACAACAATATTTTGCCTCACCTCTTTAAAAAAGTGAAAACTTAATACTACCCCTACATGCTACTTGTATGTAGCAAAGCGGACCTTGTTGAGTCTTACCACAGCTTTCTATGTGCTGTTTATATAAGTATCTTCCATCACCTTTCGCTCCTTCCATGGAAGGGTACACCATCACAACCGAATGAAACACGGAGATGCAATAAATAGAGCATAAGTTAACCACGTTATATCGATGGGCACGATAATTGAACGTCTTTCGAGCTTCGTAAGTTAGCTATATTGACACAGGAGCGAAAACACTTCAGAAGGCCCCCTGCCAGCCGCAAACATGCTGCAACATGCAATCCAGAATGCCAAACTATGGCCTGTAGCTAAAAGTCGGTCTACACTATATATAGCATTACTCTAACCTATTTTTGTCACCTTCGAAAGACACAAGCTCAAGCTCATGCCTGTGGCAGATAAATGTTAACCGCAGCCCAGTAAAGCAACACAGCACAAAGCTCAATCCTTACTCGTGGCCGCAAAACCACCCATGCCCCAAACGCTAAAAACAAATTCTCTGTAATATATATTCGTATTCCATTCACCTCTGCAGGATTAATGGTTCCTCCAGGCTACACTAAGATCATTTCACCCTGTACGAATGGTTTATCGCTGACTGGCTGCGCGGAGCCGTAGTCATGACCGACTGCCTAGGTGGGAGGCGAGGTATCGGCGTATGCATTTTCTGGCTTCGACCTTCGTGGCTGCACTGGTGTTGGGTTTGCACAACCACGGTTTTCTGAAGAAGACAATTTCATATGGCTACCTTGGGGCTTTTCGAGCTGCGACGGGGTAAGTCTGGATCTTGTTGGGGTGGCGTGAGTTCCTGTCATTCCGGCTACTGGGAAATTTGAAGTCGAGGGTGTTGGTGTGTTGTTGTTGGGAGTTGCGCTAGCATTTGCGGCTGTAGTAATGCTACGTCCCATGCCCATGCTCATGGATAGTGGCTTTGTAGGGACAGGGGGCGCTCTTTTCTTGGCTACCCCTGCTTCTCCGTTACCAGAAATTATCAAGCCGGATAAACTCCTGCTTAATGCCGATGAAGATGCCGATGGTGATAGTGATTGCGACGGTTTGTCTTCGTTTTCGAAATCGATAAGGGGTGCGTCCGACCTGGGAGGCAGTAATGGAGACTTTGGTTTCACAATGTCTAAAACGCCACCTACTTGGCTTTCAGCAGGGGAGGCTCTAGGAAAAGAAATGTGAGTCCATTCCGATTCTGGGGTTGTGGAAAATGGATTAGGAGGTCGGTTCTGGTTGGCGACAAAACCAGGTGGGGGCTTTAAGGTTGATTTGACAGGAAGACCTAGTGTGGGTTAGAACAAATACATCTCAATTATTTCTGCAAAGAGAATGCTTTACCCTGGTTAAGCCACCATTTATGGCGATCAGAGCTAGCCGGCGGGAGACCTGGGTCGATAGCATTAAACCCTGTCAAATCTTGATCATACTCATAATCTGTTTCCTCTGACCCGGAGTCTATCTCACTACAATTCGCGGAGCGATTCCGTTCAGATTCGTAGAGTATTCTGCGTATCTGTTCCTTCAAAATTTCATTCACTATACTTATTTCACAATCGAATGTTGCGTATACAGGGCGGTGGTCTGAAAATTTCAAGGGCGCAGCGTTATACTCGAGTTGGCGGAGATTTGCGCCTTTCCACAGAACCCTGTCACACCAAGCTGGAGTGCGAGCTTTTTCTCTGCTGTTGATTAGAATCTGTTCGAATGAGACTTTTTTGCAATGGATAACGTACGATGTGTCGTATTGATCTGTGCCGTTGTCATACTTATATGTCGGAGGGAAGGCGATTCGTGCTTCCGAATAAAAAGGGAATGTGAGGCCAGCAACCATTTGTAGGTTAAGCTGTAACAGTTATAAGTAATAGTTAGAAAATGTTCGTGATGTGGGCTCGTTTTGACAAAATTTACCTGGTCATGGTCATATAGGGATTCGAGATCTCCCGCTTTTATGAGACCCCTCACAGTATCATCTGGCAAGCCAATTCTGTAATTGAAGTCCCCAAGCCATATAATAGTGTCATGGTCCTCGATGGATCGATTTTTTTGGAAGCGCAGTCCCTGGCTAATTGTCTGAAAATCTCTATTCCGCTCGTCGTAATTTGAAAACCCAGCGGCAAGATGTGCAGTTACAAAACATATTCGTGTGTTCGAATACTCTAGGCGAATGGCACATCCACCTTTGTTACCAGCCATTCCGGACAGACCAGTCTTATTTGATTTGTTAGCACAAATAAACTAGGAGTGACACGGAAAATATAGTAGATTATACCTTCTTCACGCTCCCTTCAACAACCTTTATATCGGTAAGCAACTCCGATTTAACAAATATTAACAAAGCCGTGCCTACTAGTTGGCCGCTCCGAAGCAAGACGTACTCGCTCACGCCCTTCCTATTAGAGTAATCGTTCAAGGTATCCCTGACAGCGTTCTCCCATATCACGCGATTTGCGGGATCAGTTGACATAATCTGTTGCGGGCTTAGCTCAACGATTTCCTGGAATCCGACAGCGAGTATCGAAGGGTCATCCTGTAAACTGTGAAGCTGCGGTAAAAGCCAAAGAGATAGGTCTGTTCCTTTCGCTCCATTCTTTCGGCCGTTGAGGTTGAATGTTCCAACCCATATCCGTATCACTTTCGAGGAAGTGTACTCTTGTGCTCGTTGCCTCAGAGCTCTGTTCACGGTATCGCTGATAGGGTCATAGAGATGCACGGTACTCTGCCCAGTTAGAGTACCCAAGAGGAGATCTATAGTGTTTTGTCTTGCACTATCGGTGAAAGTGTTAATGTAGAGCCGAGCAGCGCTTTTTCGTATATCTGCAAATGCACCTGCGAGTGACATCTTGCCATGACGTGTGTACGACGATTTTAAAGCGCCAGAGCCAGCGTAGATTTTGGACAGGTTGTCACCATTGTCTGCCCACAGGGTTGAATGCCGCCTCCAAAATTCATCCGAGGCATTCCCGTTTTGCTGGTCCAAGAACGATTCAAGAGCCATTTGACTGATAATGGTCTGTACGAGATTTGTCCTATCAAGGCAATCTAAACAATTTGTCCGGAAAACGCCCTGTTGCTGAAGTATAACCGTCTGATTCTTGTTTGTACCGTCTGTCGAAATAGAGGCTTCTTTGTTCTGGTAAGTGTCTGTACATAAAAAGAAGGCAAATGCATCGGCGGAATCCTGAATCCGATGTCGAATCATGGACACACTTTGGTAGCCTGTAGGCCCCCTGGTTTCCGCATGGAAGTCGAAATCCGTTGCCCTTAGAAGATGGTGCTCTGAAGATGTGTTGGGGTCGCGAGCCTGCCTCAATGGGCTCCGGGAAATATGATATCGATACCGTTCTGATAAATCTGCCTCTCCCGGTTTTAGTTCCGTGAGCAGATTCACTACATGAACAGTACCGTAAGTCAAGCACAGATTTTCGAAGTGCCTATCGAACGCAGGCTGGGAGGCGTCGATAGACCTGGTAATTTGAATTTTCTGTCCTCCTATTGCAACGCTTTGTTCCCAGAAAATGGGGAGGGATCCCCGAACCTGGGTATACGAGAAGCATATACCAGGTGGAATCCATACTAAGGTTTCTGTTTCTACAAAATTAGAAACATTCCCCTCGTCGTCGATTCCACGAGAATTAAACCTAGTTCCTACCCTTCGAGAAGAGAGCCGGGATATCAAAGTCAAGCTTGATGGAAGATTTGAATTTGAAGATCGCAACAGCGGGGTTGACGCGGGAATTGTTAAAGAGTAAACAAACCCGCGGATGGCCGAGGTTAAGATCCTGCATGAGTCCAGAGTTTGTCGCTCAGGTTCCAACAAAAGGCTTCGAAAAAGCAGAAGCGGTTCGATCATGTAATAGTTCCATAAGAAGTCCCTGTCAAGGCTATCAATATTTAAGGAAGCGGTCTCCTCAGCTCTGTTAATCAATTAGCTACAGTTAATTCCCACTTCTTTCCAGCGATAATCCCAAGTAACCATACCTGTCTTGAAGACGCTCAGTGAGATTGAAGTCAACACTGTAGTAAAAGCTGCCATCGGCGAGGAGCTTCTTGAGAGGGAGAAATGGATTTTCAGTGATTATCTCGCGGCCTTCATAGCCAGTTCCATAGTCACTATCATCGGCAGGATATGCAAAAGTTGACCTGGATTCATAGTCCAGATCGTTGTCATAATCGGAACGGTTCAGACAGTCTGTTATGAATTTGTAAGAAAACAATGTAGGAGTGGGGACTGTGAAAGAAAGAGCACTGAAACGGATTGGGAAATAGATCGTACAAAATTCCACATTGATGATCCTTTGGGCAGTCTCCCCAGGACGCACTGTGGCTGCTTGTGACGCATGAGATATTGTGCAAAGAAAAACATCACTGCCCAGAGCGATTAATCCAAGAGTTCCGTGTGCGCGGCCTATGTTTCTGTAGCTCGACAGATCCAGCGCATCAAGACTGGCGAATTCAATGTGGCATTTCGGTGGGCTGACGTGAGAGTAAAAAGCAGCAGAAGCCGACTCAGAAGTGACAGGGGCGACATGGTGGAGGATCAGAGCATGGTTGTCTGAGATCAATGCCAGCGCGCGATCAGGGCGATCTCGACAGACAACCTGGAGAGACATGGCTGCTGTTGTGTCCGATCTCGCGACGTAGTTTGTAGCAGCGGCCTTTAATTAGTTAGCTGGCCGCCAAAACCTGGAGACCCTGGTCGCATGGCTGATCCTCCAGCTATGTGTAGAAATGGTGCCCAGTTCCTATCATCTCCTATCATTTTCTCAACCTGGAGTGTGGTTTCGAAATGCAGATTCTATATTTAGTTGCATATATAGGAAGGGTTCGTGTATGTACCTGGTGAATGTTGTTGTTAAGTATTTAGGTGGCGAAAATGGAGGAGTGTTGGATGTATTTTTCCTAAAAAGATGGGATATTTGTTCTGCTATGCAGGATTTTATATTTATTTATATCTTAATATTTACGGCAGACAGCAACAAGCCAACAACTTACATAACAGTATGGGCATTTTTAGAGAGTGACGATATTATTGAAATCTGTGTCTTTGTCTACAACTCTTCTTTATGTTCATTCTAGTTTAAATGAAGTTAAGCAGAGCCGAAATTCATGCGCCAAATATCATATACTACGTTCATTCTCGCGTTGTATTCTCCAACGACATTGGTACGACAAAGAAAAACAAAATAAACATGTTG
The DNA here is from genome assembly GCA_001883825.1 of Emergomyces pasteurianus Ep9510. Lineage (NCBI taxonomy): Eukaryota > Fungi > Ascomycota > Eurotiomycetes > Onygenales > Ajellomycetaceae > Emergomyces > Emergomyces pasteurianus. The sequence goes on from LGRN01000031.1 coordinate 99,404, forward strand.
TGATAATAATAATTTGGGGAAACTCCTACAGGGTGAAAATCAGTATAACAAATGCCGATGAAATGCGAGCAAAGCCAGCGGGACCGTATCCTCTTATCGGATTCGTTAAAATCAAAATACCGCTAGGATAAAACAAAGGGTGCGCAGAGGCGAGAACGCCGCTCTCACAGATACCCTAATAATTGTAGACAAACCCGTCTCCAATCTCAAAGAACGCCCGTTCAGTAATGACATTCAGCACGTAAAAAGAAAAGTCTCGAATGGTCGTATATCCCAGCCATTGAAGATCTCTCGTGAAATCGTTAGAATGCATACATCATCCATCGACATATCTATCCTCAGAATATCTCTTCTCATTCAGCGTAGGCAGGATAGTCTGCTCGTGAGAGCAGTATTCAATTTGCCACTAGCAGCTTCGAATAAATCACTCAGTGTCTGCACATTGGTCACGATCTCCGTTTCTAGTTCTGTCCTCTTCTTGATAAGCTCTGCCAGCAGTTTTATCTGAATTCTCCGGTGCCTCATGCTATGTGGGAAATACACGATAGTCAGCGAAAAGAAAGTGCAAACCCAAGAGATGATTCTGTATTCCAAGCCGCAAATTAAAAATAAGCAAGAGGTAGCATCTTGAGAACCCACAAGGCCAATTTATTCGAATGAGCCATTGCCTGTATCCCTTCCCCTGTCTTCTTAACCTGAGCGGTATGCTGCACATGGAGTTTCTGCCATCTGTCCTTGTTGCCCTTTTCAACCTGTAGATTGATGATAAGTGTCAGGTTGGAATAATATAAACATTGAATTTTCAAAGTAGTAGTAGCAATCGAAACTTAAGATACGTAGGTGTGTTTCTCACGGCACTGTTCCGGTCCTTCAGTAGATCCGCAGGAGTTGACAAGAAGCCAGCCAGGTGTTGGTTGGAGTCACTTCTCCTAACGCTTGCCCTCGATGGGCGTCCGCGCTGGCGACGGGCGGGTTTCTTGCCAGTCATTAGTAAACGCCTGAAGCAGTCTGTTTTGGATTTGTCGTTTTGATTATTTAAGCTGGAGGTTCCGTTTTTGCTGAGCAGAATCGAAAAGTTAAAGTATAATCAGTTTCAGGGACAAATTGGAAATCATCCATGTTGATTGTGGTCACGTGGAGATTGATATCGGGCATCCATCAAACCTTTTCTTTTTGCCCTACAACAATTGTCTGCCCAAGATAGACAAAAAAAACACAATTAGATATCTCCAGAACATACACACTACGTCCCGACAATCCCTTCAGCTCCAATGGGGTTAGCCGGCCCTCGAAAGTCAGTGACCAGTATCCAATAAACCCCACTTTTGACCCCTTCTGCTAATTTTTGTTCTTACACTCCCCAGGAGGACCAAAATTTCCCATGATCCCAACAATACAGCCTGGTCCCGCTCAACCTCCGGCTATGGTCATAAAATCATGAGCTCCCACGGCTGGACACCTGGCAGCTTCCTGGGTGCCTCCAACGCCGCCCACGCCGACCACTTCACCTCCGCCAGCGCTGGCCATATCCGTGTTATTCTCAAGGATGACAATCTGGGCCTTGGTGCGAAACATCGTGCGGGGGACGAGCCGACGGGCCTCGATGCTTTTCAGGGATTACTGGGGCGGCTCAATGGAAAGAGTGATGCGGAGCTGGAAAAGGAGCAGAAGAAAGAGTATGATCGGAGGCTAGCTAATTTTATTGAGCGGAGGTGGAGGACGATGCGGTTTGTGAGTGGAGGGCTGTTAGTACATGAGAAAATTCAAGCCCTTGCGGAAACGAAGAATGTGGATGAAGGGGATGCGCAATCATTTCAAAGCTCGCAGGATGAAAGGAAGTCGGAAAAAGCGGTGAAAAAAAGGCGCAAGAAGGAGAAAAGGCGGGCCAAGAATGACGATACTGGCTCAGATCTAGCCGAGGAATGCTCTAAGAAAGAGAAGAAAAAGAAGAAAAAGACTCGCGGCGACCCATCGTCTGCTGATACCGGGACGCTCCCAGATGATGCATCCGTATATAAGAAACGGAAAAAATCTAAAAAGCGAAAACAAAAAGATCTAGAATCCAACAGTCCAGATCTTGGAGCTGGAGATATGAAACCCGGCACCCACACGTTTACCCCAGTGGAGGATGAGGAGAAATCGAGCAGTAGAGCTACTGAAAGCGGGAGCCTTGTGAAAGTCAAGGAGCATAGGCCGATGGGCCGTCAGCTTACTCGTGGGCGGTATATACAGCAAAAGAAGCTGGCTCTTACGGACGCCAAGTCATTAAATGAGGTATGTTTTTCATATATATCTTTTGCTGAGCTTCTGGTTCATTTCTAACTGGTTTAAACTAGATATTTATGGTGAAATGATAGATTGAGCGCTACGCTCCGCGGCTCCGCGGCTCCGCACCCGCCCCCGCTCCGCCTATGAGCCAAATATTTTAGATCAACCTAGCATCTGTTAATTAGAACTAATCAATCAATAGGGATTTATACATACAATCATACATCTTCATTTAAGCATAGAGCTTTTTTCCGATCAATTGATAGCATGTTTTAAGAACACTAGGGTTAGAGATATGAGAATCAACGGGCGTAAACACTCATAATTTATACTAGAGAAGGATTATGACATGCACTAGTGTGTAGTTTTAATGGGGTGTTGTCATGCTTCTATGAGACGTGGGAATCTCCAACCCACAATACCCCTGGCGTGCGGAGACAACAATATGGAAATTCCCAGGAACGGGATGAGATGTATCTGCTTGATTCTGATCAACAATATGCTTTATGCCATTCCAGCCTGCGGGGCCAGACCTAGTCGAGGCTTATCGGGATCAAAAACAACATATTGGCTGGCAAGAAAAAGGGCCCCAAAAATCGCGTCAACCCCGTCAGCAGGTTTCGTTTCTGTAATAGCACCGACACACGTTGAGCTACCTTCAGAAGTTGCGCCAATATTAATATATGCGGCAGGTATGACAGCTTTATATGCATTGACGAGCAGCGCAAAATCAACGCCACCATTGCACGGATATGTCCAAAAACCCAGGCTGTCATCAAACTTGGATCCAGGAACTTTTGAGTAGTATCCTTGGACAATATCTCGAGGCAGGTGAATCAGCGATGTTCCTGTGTCTGAATTCTTGTTAGCTTTGTGAATGCTAAATGAAAGATATATGCCCTCCGTAGAGAAAGCGAAAGGTTACATCTTTCTCTTGAGCAAGGGCTTACAAACATAAACGTACCAATGATTCCTTTAATCATAGCTTGGGCTTGGACATCGCCTGCTCCATAACCATCGAAGGTGACGCTCCAGAACCCGCCAGAGCTGTCCACATCCATATAGGTAATCTCGCCTTCATATTTCTTCTTATCGATATACCCAAAGTCATATGTACCTGATGCCTCGTATTTTAGCGCCGCAGCAAAAATTGGCTGATCTAGTCTCTTCTTAATAGTGTCAAAAAGGATTGCCTTTCCTTCCGGCGTAACTAATTTGTATACATGTAAGTAAGTGTCTCAGAACAACGCGAGGCAAAGGACACCTACTGGAATTGATAGAACTGAAACCAAGGCCAAGGATCCCATCTGCAGGCCCCTCTGTCAGCCCCGTACTCACGGACTGTGCCGCCCCAATAGCCTGAGAAGGGACTTTCAATGTTCCAAGAGTAACTGTATCTGTGTACACATTGCCCTCGGCTTGATTGCCATCTCCATAGGTAAGGTTCCACGTATAGCCCCCGAGTTCTTTGGTATCTGCACTGGGAGAATAAAGAATATGGCTTCCTGCCTGCTTCTCTGAAAGCTGGTCCGAGAAAGCCCAACTAAAATGAATTCAAGCAATTCTGGTCAGTTACATTCTTCTTTTCTTCACATCGACAGATAGTTAAGATGGATCAGTAACTCACAAATCGGATGAACCCGTATCAAAATATACTGTAAATGTTCGAGTTCCAATAGTTACAGGGCTGAGATATATGTTGCCATCACTTAAATTAGATGTAACGGTCGTATTCTCCCCCCTTGCCCTCAAAAATTTGTTTCTCGGGGAATAGTATGTTTCAATTGAGAACCTGCTGGTTGTGGGCTCCTCTGTAGGAGCGGCTGTAATGAGAGCAGTGAATATAGCAATAACAACTGCAGCGAGCAGTTGGGCCACCATGTTTTAAAATTAAAACCGAGCTCTTGCGAGCTGGGGCGTTCAAAACAAATAGAGCCGCAATGGAGGATAGAAATGAGTTTGATGAAGATTATTTTGGCTCGCCTTGTGTCTTGAATGAAGAGAAGAAATACGGAGTTTATGTATCTCGTTAAATTTTGCAAGTTTAAAATCCCTAGAGCACCAGCCATTCATAACAAGATCTAGCTGTGATGTTCTTCGCATCCCGATTCTGAAACTTTAGTCCGCAGGAACAGAACTAACACAGCCAGTACGGAGCACTGAGCATGCAGATTATTAAAATAAAACATTTCTTAACATCTGATTCGTGATGTGGAGCACTAAAAATTTCAGGGCTTTCGAAGATTAATTACTCCTGAAAATTGAGTTACTCCTGAAAATTGAGCCTGGTCGAATTCTAATTAGCGAGAATTAAAGCTCGAAAGATTAATGAATATGTGCAGCTCAAAAATCACGCTTTCACGTTCTTCCGCTTTTTGCTTTTTGGCCAGCCAAATGGCGGTCAAGTTCACTCCCTGGCACGGTTGTGCGTTGTGATAGAGAATATTTACCGGCCATTCAATTTCGCACTATCAAAATAAATAATCGATTGTCAGGCTCGGTTCGTATCAGTTGAAAATATTACTAGGTAAAAAAGCCTTAAATCAGCGTCAATTTCAACCTTAAGCAGGCGTGAGATACTTGATGCAACACTTAACATCGAGAAGATGATCATTCGATCAGTGAGAAGCCACCTAAGATGCTACTGAATATGCTGCTTGATATACTGATCGAGATGCTGTTGCTACGGCAGCGGTCTCTCTCTTTCAATTCTTCGAAGTTTGGTTTCTGTCATGCCACAGCGGATTCCCCGGGGAGTATAACTATAATAGGGTTTGGGTGCTAGTAATATGTTGTGCGATCTTTTTGGTCGAGTGGTATAGATGCCCTGCGCCCGAGGTTCCCAGGCACTACTTTTACTGCTTAATGTAGAAGATGTCAGAGGCATCCATCCCGGCCCGATGTTCTTCCATTCTTCTAGGTGCTATACAGCTCGCGGCAACGCACACATACTATATAGAGAATCAAGCCAATACTATACTCCCACAGAAGATATCATTGCTGTTGCTCTACTCTCATTTTAACTTGTTAAGATCAGTATTTTATATAAGCCTGATTTTTTTTTTTATCTCAGCTTTTCACAGTATACATCAGATAGTTAGGTTAGTAAAGAGATATTAATTTCATTCTCTCCGAATTTATTAATAATATTAAAACAAGTTTTCTCTCTTTCACTTCAATAAAAGAAGTTTATTTCTGTAAATTTATTAGTGTTAGCAGTATCATAACAAGTTAAGAAAGGTCTGAATTAAAGCCACATTCAATGCCTCTTTAGTCTTTATTGGAAAAATAAATGCTTGAACCATTGGTTGCTTGATCTAACTATCTAGCTAGCTAAATGAATGAGCGTATGGCTATATACATATATACAGCTTTCCCATAGTATACGTGGCCATTTATATGCCCGAAAGGGTGGTCGGTTCGATGGATCAAAGGGCGTTGCGGCGTGGCACTGCGAATGGAACATCTATTCAATCCAACACACTTTTTATATTAAGTATGTACAACTGATGCTTTGAATTATTTAATTAATTTCAACAGTGATTCTATCAATATAAGAAGATTTGAGAGCAGCAACAAGAAGTTAAGTAGCAATATCAGTATTGAGAGCCAGATTTTTGAGAAAATAAGATTAACGTACGGAGTACGGAGTAGAGAATACTATCTCATATATATGAATAAGAGGCAGATTGTAACTTCTGATGGAGCTCACTGGCTCATATAAATAGCAGCAGTAAACGGGGGTCCGCTGGTACGGCTGGCGCCACAAGCAACGTCATTTGCCAAGACTCCCGCCAGTCTTTCAACTTCCAACTTTCAACCCCAACCTTCTTCATGCACGGAGGATTTTATCTATTCAGTCTCATTTCTCTTCCCCCCTGTGTGTGTCTCGCGTTTGTTGAGATGTTGAGCTTATATAGTTATTCCTAGACACCTAGGTAGTCCCCTACCTTTCAGTAACTCACCCCCCCATCCCCTTCCTGATATTAACCAACCCACTCCCCCCCCGAAATATTCATGCATTCCCCTTCCACCTCTCCATCAGTGTCTTTAAATCCAGATCCCTCACAGCCAGATGACCGGGGTGTGCTTGGTTTGCCCCGGGTGCCTTATAGTCAAGTCGTTGAATCCAGCGAGCATGGAGTGCCTGAGAGCTCTACCTTTCACAAAGACGGATCCCTGCCGCGTGTGAACGGCCACCCCGCCGTGGTGCCATCATTGCATACACAGGGCTTCTCTCAGCGGAATGGGCTCACATCTTCTCCTTTACCACTTGGGGTACATGCGCATCGCCAGAACTCAAGAACAAGCAGAGCAGATGGCCCTCAAGGAAATAGCGCAAGGAAAAACTCGGATAGAAGCCGCCGGGGAGCCTCTGAGCGTGCCGGGTATGTCCCCCTCTTAAGAGTATATTTAACTACTACTACTACTGCTACTCCGGGGTATTATTCTGATATTATACACATTATATGTGTTTCTCTGTATTTATAGCTTGCACTGGGCCCCGCTGAACGTTGGCCTAGACAGGCGTCTCCAAACTCTTGTCGTCCTTTATCACACCATCTCCATTCCCATGTTTCTAACCGCTTTCTTCTTCTCTTGTGCTATTCCGCTCTTCTGGCCTCTCCTCCTCCCTTACCTTGTTTACATATCTCTGTTTTCAAACACTGCAACCTCCGGGACTCTGGCCCGCCGTAGCCAATTCCTTCGCTCCTTCCGTATCTGGAATTACTTCGCCTCCTATTTCCCCGCCCGTCTCCACCGCTCCGTTCCCCTCCCCGCTACTCGCAAATACATCTTCGGTTACCATCCCCACGGCATCATCTCCCACGGTGCTTTCGCCGCTTTCGGCACAGAGGCCCTGGGTTTCTCCAGCCTCTTCCCGGGAATCACCAACACTCTTCTCACCCTCGACTCCAACTTTCGCCTCCCCTTCTACCGCGACTACGCCCTCGCCATGGGCCTGGCCAGCGTATCCCGCGAATCCTGCGAAAACCTCCTGTCAAAGGGCGGTCTTGACAACGCCGGCATGGGCCGCGCCATAACCATCGTCGTTGGAGGCGCAAGCGAGTCTCTAGACGCACAGCCCCACGCCATCCGCCTCGTCCTCAAACGCCGCAAGGGCTTTGTCAAGCTCGCCATCCGCACAGGCGCGGACCTCGTCCCCGTCCTCGCTTTTGGAGAAAACGAGCTCTACGAGCAGGTCTCCTCCGACCAGCACCCTCTCATCCGCAAGTTTCAGCTCCTTGTCAAGCGCACCATGGGCTTCACCGTCCCGTTATTTCATGCCCGTGGAGTCTTTAATTATGACGTTGGCCTGATGCCGTATCGCCGTCCGTTAAATATTGTTGTTGGCAGACCCATTCAGGTTGTACAGCAACAAGATCGTGCAAATATTGAAGACACGTATGTTGATGAGTTGCATGCTAGGTATGTGCGCGAATTGCAACGGTTGTGGGAGGAATACCGCGGTTTGTTTGCCACAGAGAGGACGTCGGAGTTAGAAATTGTTGCCTAGATAGTATAGAAGTCATTGTCCAATGATTGACTTGTTGGAGAGGATACGTGTGTGTGTCTTGTTCTGGCATGCATTTTACATTACTGTTCTTCACTTTTTGGGAGGAGTATGGGCCATGCTTTGATATCGTGTGAGGTTTTCAAGTGGGAGCTATTGCTTGGTTGATTTGGATTTCTTTTTCCCTCAGTCCAAGGAATTTTTCGCAGTTTCCAGCCGAGAGTTATCTTTACATTCATGTTTGGCTCGTGGAGGCTCGGACCTATCGTGACGTGCGTGCCGTATTGTGTTGGAGACTTGAGCTTGGGCGTCAATGACGTCGATTTAGCTCCACCGATGAAAAGAAGGGGGGCGCCACTACTACCGTACGAATACAACGTACTCTGTTTGCTTGCTCTTGATTCCAATCTGCTTCGTTATAAGAAAGTCCTGATTTAGGAAAATAAAAGCTTCCGAGAAGCTGATATAATATCGTCCTTTCCAAGCTTTTCGTGAATTATTATGGGGGCGGGGTGAAGGCCTACAAAATCTCAAATCGACTCCCACCCGCTCTAATTGATATGAAAATAATAATGAAGTATATAAAGTATTCTAATGACTGAAATATAGTAATATCTTGTGCCCCTCGTACTCCTTGTCACATGTCCTACGCGCCATTGCCAAAATCACCTGGAAATATAACGAAACTTCTAGCCAATATATTCAACAAAACAAAAGTCAAAAGAGAAATAAAGCAAAAGAAAATGAGTGAGTGAGAAGGGGGATATAATGAACGTTGTATAGAAACAAGGGAAGCCAGGAGAAAAAGCGAATGTCAACAGACACCAACTTAGAACGAAATTAGGAAAATATAAAAGAGAGATAGAGATATTTTGTAACTAACTTTTACCACACAATCCCCTTCCAGTGCCATGTCCCATCAACGTTCTTCCATTTCCCCTGCTCAAAAGACCTCTCCCAACCCAACATAACAGCTAGCAACCGACACCCAATGCTACTGACCCCGCATACCACCGCGTCCGACTGTCCTAGCACAGCCAGGTCGAGCAGATACGCCCGCCCAACCAGCTCGCGTAGACGCAGTGCTTCTTTAGACGGGTGGAAGCGGAACGAGTCGGTATCGGTGGCTTCCATGCTTCGCGGCCGCAGATACGGCTCGTTCCTCGAAGCAAGCGGGCTCCCCTCCACCCGCGGGGGTGGCGGTGCGCCCAAAGACCAAAACATGTCGCGGAAAAACCCACCTTCCCAGCCTATGTTGCCGTCCATCATGTTTGCGGTCCCGCCTTGTGCGGCCGTGGCGGCATCGAGTACCGCCTTGCTCACAAGTGAGATCATCGATTGTGCCTTTTCAGCAGTGGACATCTCCGCGGCCGAGTAGACATCTGGGTCATCGGAGGCAACTAGAATTTTGGACTTTTCCTGGTCAAGTGATACCGCGGGTTTGATGTTGCTCCGGCGGAAGGAAGTCATAAGGTCATAGGCCGCATTGGTGTATGTTTCTAGAGGCAGGTAGGACCTTTGATATTGGAATTCCATGGGGTGGCAGTCACCGTGGCGGACGTGGACACCAACTTCAATGCCTCCCTTACTCCGTACTGAAGTATTGAGTTCGTTTATGCGCCGTTTGAGGTACGCAGCATCATTACCCGTCAGTTGGAATAGAGCTTCATAACCGCTGCGAAGGAAAGCAAACATCTGCTTCTGGCGATGCACTCCCCTCCCGTGCCCGTCTTCGAACTTTTCATTGAAACCGTGCCCAAATGACCATTTTGTTGTGGCTGAAGATATGAGAACGTGCTTAGCTTGATGAGGGCAAGGCAGTCTCTGCGATTGTGGAGGAGGACGGCAAGAAGGCATTGGTGGGTGCTTAAAGTAGGTTGTATAGCGGCCATAGGCCCAATTGGTATCATCAACAAAAAATTTCCTTCCTTCGTATTGAGCCAAGCCGTAACTCATCCATAAACCCATTAATGTCGCCCCCATCCCTGCATCCTCTGTCTGCATGACGTAGGTCAAGGACTTCTCGCAAACTGGCAACTCCTCGCCGTCCATATACATCTGTCCGCCGACGACGCCAAACCCTTTCCGGGAAATTTCGCGATCGCGCGAAACTGGAAGTAATCCGTTGCTTTCTGCATCAGGAACGTCCATGAAGTTTTTGTCTTTCCAATAATATGCATGATGTGCGGTATGAAGGGCTGAGGTGGGTTTTTTATTTTTCATATTTTCCATGTTACGTGACAATTCCATTGCCTGTGAGCAGATGCGGGTGTAGCCGGACGGAGGCAAGGGGAACTCGAGATTAGGCGGTATTGAAATTGTCCATCGCGATCGCCCTCGGTGGTCGGTCACCATAACTGGGCTGGGGCCCTTCGGGAGGTCATCACTGCCGACTATCTCAAGGGAGTTACCCTCGGCGGAAAAAGAATTGACAGTAGGGGGTAGGTGCCCCGACTGCTGCCATGAGAAGACAAACCAAACAATTAAAACTACACCAATTATCCAGGTGAGTAGTCGCCAAGCTTTCCTGGGCCATGTTGGGGACGGTTTCTTGCCATGGCGGGGAACGATCGAGGGTAAACTCGGCGAGGGGAGAGGAGAATCACTAAAGGGCACGCGGAGGCTTTGTCTGGATAAAGGAGTGGGACCGAAAGTGCTCCTCGTGGGCGTCCGCCGGAGTGTCATGCTGTGGGAGCTGTGGTTTGAGAGAATCATTTTGGTAGGCATGCCGTCGTTCAACGACGACTTGAGAGAAATAAACATAAATTCACCGACGAAAATCCACTTCAAGGGTACGGGCTGAACGAAAAAAGACGCTGAAGATCAATACATAGGTGGCCGCCTCTTCGCAACCCGCCAGCCAAATAACTAAAGGGTCAGCTCCAAGTAATTCCCCACTCGCTCACTACTCCAGACGGAGATCCCAAAATGTTAAAAAATGGACTGCATGCAAACCCAACCAAGGCTACAGACAGCTCCAAAAATAGCGTAAAATTGGTGGACACACACCAAAAATAAAGTGAAGCGATTATTAGTCTCCCCAGGTGGCCCAAAAAATGTAAAATGCTGCAGTTAACGGTGCCAGATTCCTCCAGGGATAAAGCAGAAAGAAGATAAAAATGGCACGCCTTGTCCGCCGGCGAAAGGATGCCGCCAGGGACAGAACTCCCTCTATGCAAGTGGAGATCGAGGAAGAAAGCGTTTGTGGAAATGGAAGCCCTGGGAGAGGTACTGAATGCAGCAGGACAGAAGATGGGCCAATAGTAAAAGGAGGGAAAAGTATAGCTATGTATATAATGTATGGAGAATACCACCTGTGGCCCAGTCACCTCAAGAAGGGATGGTTCATGGAAACCTTGAAAAATGCGAAACCGAAAAGCGTATGTCTATCAAACGTGGCAGACTTGGGGTCGTTAGTAGCCTTCAATCGGAGGGTATGCTCGATACCGTAACCCAGGGCAATGTCTAACTAACCGAATGGGACCCGCAGGAGGGATCGGTGGTACTCACTGGAGAGTCGACGAAGATCAAGATGTAGAAAAAAGGTACGGAGTCGGGAGTACGGAGTAGTATCCGAGCGTTTTCAACTTCCTCTTGAGTCTTCAGTACGGAGTATGGTACGGAGTACTCCGTACTCCACAGTTAGTTGCTTGATATTTGCCGGCTCACAAATATCAATGAATGCATCACGGTGCCTCGATGTCACCGATTGCTGGGGCAATTCCACTTTTCCAGTTCCGCTTTTGCAGCCAGGAAAGATGTTTCGACACGTTGAACGCGAGAAATAAATTCCTGTTTCGAATTGACAAGGAAAAAAAAAATAAAATAAAATAAAAAATTGGCTTGATATTTTCCCTCTGGACGACTCAAACACGCGTGCTCGCATTGTCCGAGATAATGCTGGGAGGGCCTGCGAGAGGGAAAAGTAATGAATGACACAAAAAATACTCCGTACTCCGCACAGAGTAACGAAGTACCCTGTACCTAGTCGTTTTTGGCTCAAACTAACCGAGACTACGGAGTATGGAGGAAAAAGCTGACCGGACATAACCCGGGCCTAAAAGGGCGATGGGGTTAATTAAAAACCTTGTCTTCTTTCAGACAGAAGCAAAGAAGTACCCGTGCCCGCACCCACACTAGTATAAGTGCTGGCCATCTTAATGAAAATATCACCTCAACAATAAAATTCATGAATCTATTCATCTTTTCAACATGTTTAATATTCACAATTCAATGAAATACTAATTAAACTATATACTATAAGAATTACTAATATTTAAAATTATCTATCATTTTTTTAGATTTTGAATTAATCTATTATTATAGAAGATTTAACATGTTTTGACTCTGAGTATTCTCACTCATAGTTCTCTCACTTTTACATCTTTTCTTCTCTAATTCATTATAATTATGTTACTGTTTTATTACACATTTTATACTATGATATAGCATTTCTTTATCTCATAGCTGCAGATTTCTGTTAGGTTTTTACTGCTTTCTCATCAACTGTGTTAGTTTTATACATTACAGATCTCAACATGCTAGTATATAATCATTCTTTACACATATTACAGCTTTAAAGAGCTTCTCTATTGCTCACTTTCAATAAATTAATATCAACTATATTTTTACTTAAGATTTTCTCTAGTTTATTAACATGTTTATACAGTCTTTAATAATGCTTAAGATGTGTAACGAGCTACGCTCATGTTAGTAGACCATTCTGCTTATAAAAGCTTTATGATTTTCTGCTCTGACTTATACAATGCAGTTAATCAGAATTTAACAGTCTTAGACTGTTAAATGACTTTAATTTATATGTTAAACTTTAATCAATCATTCTTCTGCTTTGTTTATAAAAGAATTATATATAAATACTATTACTTATTTCTTCTCTCTTCTTTTTCTTCTTTTAACATTTTTTACTTTATATATTAAGATCTATATTTTTTTTTT